>JAQFVV010012448.1:4218296-4396008 GCA_028023455.1 Epiperipatus broadwayi
AATCCATGAAGTAATTACAATGCAGTTTTCTTAAATATTCAATGGTCTTTGGAAAATAAGAATATGGTAGAAATGAAAATAGATATAAATTATTGTTTTAAACATTAAAAATATTAAATAATAATTCTCTACATAATAAAACCAATGTGATAATGCTAAACTATTATTAGTATACAAACAGATTATAGCTCAAATGAATTTTAAATTATCTCATCCAATAAATTCACACTTAAACTCTTAACAAGTTTGATATTACATCAAAATCAACAAATCAGCTCTTCTATGAAGAGTATTTCATGGGTTACAAATACCACATTTCATTTTAATATTTATAAACATCACATTTCAGTTTAATATTTAAAAATAGTAATTAATGTAATATTAATATTAATTTCTTTATTAATTTTAGAATAGTTTACATAATTATAATCCACTATTAATGGTTTTGATTGCACCAGCAATTTACTTTAGAACTATAATAAACACAATACAAACCCATGAATATAAATATACATGACCATATAATTTTACATTATATATATATTGTAACGATCCAGAGAATAAGTTAACGTAAACTGCACTACAGGGCGCCATCTAGGCATTTGAACCTAGAAAAATTTATAAAGTAGGCAGATACGTAAGTAAAAAAAAAAAAAAAAATTTTTTTTTATTTAGATTCCGGTCGTTAGCCCATGTCACTAGCTCAGTGGAATAGCAGAGATTAAATAATATAATATCTTATCTAATTATATTTCAATATTAAAAAAATAAATAAAATAAGCCACTGCCAGTAATTAACATACAAACATTTATTTATGCACATATATATAAGATTTAAAATTATTTTAGTATTAGTTTTACATTTTAACATTTAACATTATTTTTAACTTTACCTTAGATTTTAATTTACATTTTAATTTCTATTATATTATAAGTTTACATTTTAATTAAGTTCGCACAGATGGGATTATAAAAGCTTGTTTTAATATGTTGCTATAGATCGGTTACATAGATTACACGGTTAAAAACATTTCAAAGTAAACATAAATGATCAAAATATAAAATCATTGATACTGGCAATTGCAGAGGGAAATTTATAAGTAACCCAGTAGTATTCACCATAAGATACTTGCATTGTCACCAATGACTTAAAAGACATCCGAATAAATACATTTTAGATACTCACCGTAAGGTATCATTATTTATCGAATGTCTATATATTTTGATCAAATATGAAAACCCAAAACATACTTAACCAATAACCAATCCATGCAAGCGTCCATAAACAACTTAAATTTAATGCATTTTTATTTAGGATCGAGTATGAATAGACTACATAAATTTGCTTTTGAAAATAAACATTCTATCCCTATTTAACCTTAGGCTAAAATTCGCAGTCAAACTGGCATCAATCCATCTGATATATCGATGTATTCAATGTAATATGAAATACGGCGGCACCAAAAGTTAAGAGAAGAAATTGCCTCTCGTCAAATAGGAATATGACATCTATCAGACAAGAAGAGCAATAAAAAAAACTCCATAGAAAGGAACTGCGCTCTGCATCTTATAATTCCTTCCATAGGCAAAACGGGAGAGTGCGGCATATGAAGCGATTCTGCCAGTAGCGAATCTCTGACTACATCTACTAACTACATCAATATATCCAATCCATTGACCCAATTTAACAATGACACAAATAACCTAAGATTACCCTCCCCTAATATAACTTTACAAATCTATACAGCCATTCACGCCCGACTTAAGTTTAACATTTATATAATTAATTTAATGAAAAACAAAAAAATCATGATAAAAACTTAAAGAACAAAAAATAAATAAATGGAAATGATTTTACATAAATACGAAAAAAAAATACATCAAATAACACTATTAATAAAGAATTTAGTTTGGTCAGATAGGATTCTATTTGTAACAATTAAATTACTAGGAAAGTTTAACATTTAAAGTTCTTAGTGTTTTCAAATTAATATTGTTCTATAAAGTTCTTACGGTTTTAGAAATGTTCATCTTTTACAGTTGCTTGCCATTTGAAATCCAGTGTTAAATTTTCCGATGATCCTGTGGTCCTCTGAATATAAGAAAAGCGATGTTTCATTTTTCCATTTTATAACAACTGAAGGGATTGAATGTGCATCTTTTTCAATCCCTTCTCCTTCACTTCCGCACTAACACATATCTGTCACATTGTAAATAATCAATAATAATCACTAATTAATAATTTCCAAATTTTCCTTTTATATGTATTCGAAGGATTGACTTGGCATTATGTCATCGATGTGATGATCCTTTTCGCTGAGGTCCGATTTCCCAATGGATTTATTTCATTTGCTAAAAGTTTCTATTGTTTTCCTACCTGACTGATGTTTTTACATTTAAATGCCCAAGGCTGGTTTACATTTGACTAATTAAATTTATCATTTCCATTTCTGATTAATTAACTTGTTTTCCAAATCAAAGATATATTTAAAGATAAATTTAAAGATATAATTTTATCTCCAAATCTTTTTAAAATTTAGTTTTAAAATACTTTTTCTTTAATAAAGTTTTATTTTAATAATTTTTCATTATCTGTGCAATTTAATATATACGAGTTTAAGATGATATTTAATTTCAATTTTTAATTCTTAAAGAAAATTTTTAAATGCGAACTTTTTAATTTACTTTCATGTTTAATAAATAAAAAAAACAACAATGTAACGAACATCTGTGCTCGTTACAATATATATATAAAACTAATTTATATATATATATTCTATCTTATAATCAATATTCATATACTTACCTATATCTTTATATACATCTCTCTATATAATTATTATTTCTTTATATATAATACATTTTAGCTGAAATACACAGGCTTATATATACCTGTGTCTATATATGTAATAGACAGGGTATGAGCACAGACTTTCACATGACCCACCACTCTCTCTATAATCATATATATATATAATTTTCATTTCATTTATTTTTTTATTTTACTCTTATTTTTTATTAAATATTTAACTCTAATGTTATATATTCATATTTTTATATTTCACATTATTATTCATTAATAACATTCAATATGGATAAATTTCCTTTAACCTATAATATTATTATTTTTATTACTATATTTTTTATTATTTTTTAACATATTTTATACCTACCGTCTACTTATATTTTCATAGCTTAACTGCTAACTATTCAAACTTTTAAATTTTACAGTTATACTTAGTAGTTCCCACTTTCTATTTTTTATATACTTATATCTATTTTTATTTTTAATCCTTACTAACATTATCTTCATTTTTATTTTATATCTAGTGGCTTCCTCTTTTTATTTTTTATATAATTAAATCTATTCTTATTTCTAATCCCTATTAATATTATTTATTGTATGTCAAATTTTTTTCAAGCCTAAATCTTTATTTAATACTGGCTCAATATTATTAATATTAATAGCTTCTATAATTTTTTTATCCCTTTCATTAATTATATCCATTTTATACAATTCCTTCCAAACTCATGTCCTTTTTCTAATGTGTGCAAATATATCAGTGAATTTCTAACATATATTTTGTAATAGTCTATATATTGAATTTTTTGTTTCTTCTATATAATTTATTTTTATATTATTAGTTTGACACTTTTCATAATTAATTTCATATATTCCATTATTTCATTATCTGAATTTTTATTATATATACTAATATACTTATTTTTTAAAATAATATTTTTATTTTTGAATTATTCTAACATTTATTATATTATTAAATCTTTTATTAATTTTACCTATAACTTTATTTAAATTTTTAACTACATAGTTTCTTTATACCTATATAACTAATTTTATCCATATTATTATTATTACTACTATTTTTTTTTATTATTTATATAATATATCTTATTTTCTAGTAACCTAATATTATCATTATTTATAAATTCTTTTATTAAATTTATTTGTTTAACATAATCATATTTATTGGAAAAATAATTTACTGCTTTATTAATTCTAGAATGTATTTATTTTATATTTGTATTTGAGTGCCAATTAGTTATATTATTATCTACATTACTTTTCTTATGACTACATTTCTCTTCTTCATGTGATTTAATCAATTTTATATCTAAATATATCAGTATATTATTCTACTTTTATAGTAAATTTAATATTTTTATTCATCCTATAAATGAATCTACCTGTCTTTGTGTTTTATTAAATATCAATAAATAATCATTTACATATATTTTAATAAAGATTGAAGAATTATCATTCACTAACATTAACTTCTCCAATGTTTCCATACTCCACTTAATAGTCCTCCTATTAGTAAACCCTTTTTTTATTTACAAGACCTATCATTAAATTGAAACATTTCTTTATAACATATTTCTATAATTTCCTTTAATTGTTTTAAGTGTATATTTATTTCTTTATTATTATTCTTTTTATATCTATTAACTACTAATCTATTGCTTTCTCCACATTAATATTTGTATACATTGAAACAATGTCCATTTTAGTCATTGTTAAATTATAATTTATTAAAATTTTATTATTTTTATATAAAATTTACAGATAGTATTAATATAATTCTTTAACACCTTATTTTCCAACCATTTAAATACTTTATTATAATATGAACTATTAATGTTAATAACTTGTCTTAACAGTACATCTTCTTTAAATTTTTTAGATATTCCATAAATTTTAACTGCTATACAATCTTTAACCCCTAAATAATCAAATCTATTATATTCAATTATATCCTTTTTATAAAAGTCTCTTATTATTGTATATATTCTTACATTCAACAATTTAGTATTTTTTTAATTCTTTCAAGTATATTATCTTTCAACATATTATTCACTTTTTTATATAATTCTCTTTATGCATTATTACCAATTTATTCCCTTTATCTGACTTTATAAAAACTATTATAGTTGTTTTTTATTTCTTTAATATCATTTATTTTAAAAATATCATAATCTTTATTTATTCCTTTATTTTTATCTTTCTTCTTTATTCTATAAAGCATATTGTTTACTTGATGAATAAATTCTTCCATCCATAGTTTACCTTTATTACTTATAATTTTATTACTATCTATATTCTGATAATAATAGATTTTGTAATTTTCATCTACATACTTCTGTGCTATTATCTCTTTTCCACATGTTACATATTTAATTCCTTTACTTATTATTTCCCTTTTTTTCTGGTAGTTCTATATCTGCCACATTATATATTTTATCTTTATTATTTATTTTTTTTCTCATCTTTCTTTACTTCTTTTTGTTCCTTTAATCTCCTTTTCTTAGTACGTTTATTTTCTGTATTCTTAATTTATTCAATATATTTTTTAATATACATAATTGTCTAAAAAATTTTTCTTCTTCCTTAGTTATTTTCCTTGCTAGTAATAATTCAATATTTAAAATAACTCTATATAACCTGTGTTTTGTCCTATCACTATAATTAATAAATACTTTTAATATCCTCTTTTCTAATTCTTCTATAAACTTGTTTTTTTTTATAGTTTTCCTATAACTATTAATCCTTATAAACTTTGGTATTATATCCAATCTTCTACATTCTTTTAAAATTTTTGTACTATTATTAATATTATTTAATAATTTAATAACTGATTTCCATCTTTCATTTAAATAATCCACTGTTTCATTACTTTCCTTTTCTTTATCATGTAATATTACACATTTCCCCTGTAAAATGAATTTATTCACACACATAGTATAATTATAAACCCAAGAAATATAAATTCCAAAAATATGGAGGTAAATAGTAGTTAAAATTCATGTATTTGTATCCATGTATTTGTAGTATGTTCATTATAATTTTGAAGATTGCTGGGGCAATCAAAACCATCAATAGTGGTTATAATAAAATTATATGAAGCATTGTAAAAATAATAAAGAAAGTAAATGATAGTAATATTATATTGTTTGGCAATGTAATAATAAAGCTAAACTTATAATATTGATTCATATAAATCTAAATTGTCCAAGAACTTTACTACTGTTATCCAATGATTTATTTACCATATTTTCTTACAGTTTCAATTGCCCCAGTAATCTACTTCAGAAATTTATATCTCCTAACCTCAACTAACTTAATTTTATATCTCCTAACCTCAACTATCAGTTGAGGTTAGGAAATATAAAGTTCTGAAGAAGATTTCTGGGGCAATTGAAACTGTAAAAAAGGATGGTAAATAGAGCCTTAAGTAACAGTAGTGAAGTGCTTGGACAATTTAGCATTATATGGTATACATTTGACAATGCAATAAGAAAGAGTAGTTTTAATATTGATTCATATTATTTAATGCTTCAATATTTGATTTACATGTGTTTGTACATAAAAATGAAATGCTTTATATGTTACATTAGATACAATCAGATACTACTGTAACCAATTGAAGAGTGGTGTTTGTAAGACTTGAGACATGTTATGAGAATGATTGTGTGATATTTTGATGTAATGTTTAATGTTAATAATGTTTGCTGCAGATATAATTGAAGCTTTGTTTAAAAAGTGATTTGTTTATATAGTATTATTAATTTAGTGTTAACACATTTGCTTATTTATACAGAGAATTATTATGTTTAAGGTAATCATTTGCAATTGTTTTCAATTCTAGCTTACAGCTAATTTACTATAACATGTAAAAAAGTAATATTTATGGAAAACATGTCATAATTATTTTGCATGTTAATTAATCTAATGTTTAGTATATAAAAATAAAAAACTTTGTATATTACATTGGAATACTACCAAATGGCTCTGAAAGCAGCAGGAGTGATGTTTATAATCCATGGAACAATCACTCTGGAAAAGTTGAGTGCTTAATATTTTAATGTGATGATAAAGTTGTAAAAGTTTGCAGACATGTGATGTTGTTGCTGGCATAATTACAATTTTCTGGAGAAGAAATTTACATAAAATTACCAGTTTAGTATTATTATATTTGTTTTAATATATTTACAATAATTATTATTATTATTATTTAAAACACATAATTAGAAGACTGTATGATATTGGAGAGAATTAAATAATTATTTAAAAATTATTTACAAAACAGCATATTTATAGCTAAATTTATTTACTATTTTATATTTTTGATTGTTTTAGTCTTCTATTATTGTCATATTGTTAAGTAAATTTTTATTTTGAAAACAACCTATCAAAAATAGATCTGATGTTAGTTTATATTTGAAATAAAAATGATTTTGCTTTTTAAATATAGTCTTGTTATAAGAATGTTTTAATTCTTTGAATCATATGCTGTGAAGTTGCCCTGTGTGATTTTACATTGAAATGGGGCTCAAAAACTAGTCTGTGGCAAACCTCAACTATTACTAAATACAATAAAGTTATGCTTTAGTTTAAATATAGTTTTAAAAAAAAACAATGACCTATTGATTTTTATTTACTAAATAATTATAACAATATATATTATAAAATGAAAATTATTTAAATTACATATTATATGTGTAAAGTTCTATTTTTAATTAAAAACATTAATGCAAATTAAAGTTATATTTCAAAAAAACATAAATAAAAAATAAATCGAAAAGTAAAATAAAATAAAAAATCTTTATTGCCTTTAATTAAAAGCTGTTAAATAAAAAGAAAAATTTACATTGCAGATTAGTATTAATTACATAAATAAGGCGTAGTGTGTGATAAAATACTTATTATGTAACTAAAAGTTATTTTGAATAGTACGTTAATTTATAAAGCTTTTTAACATAACACATTTACTTGTAAAGTATATTTAACAGGTCTTCAAAAAATAATATATAAATAAATGTCAAAAAAGCTGCTGATTTTTTTTGATAATTAATTCAAATGTTATATATATATTGGAAATTATTTAAATAATACATTTTAATTTTTCAGTAATCATTCAAATTCTATTTCTGTTGCATGTAAAATTATTTTATTTGATGTTGCTAGCTTTCTATTGCAGTAATTCATTTTTAGTACGATTAGTTTAATATCTAATTATTACTTCAAATTATTTTTTGTAGATAAGCCTATTGATGTTTAAATATATATCTGCTTTTAATTAATAAATAACCTGATCTCCTAGTTTCATTTCAAATCTTTGTAGATATACATTTTACTTAATTTTTCTGGTTTAAAACACTTAAAGATTTGGTTTTCATAAGATTTTATAATTAATCTTAAATCTCAAAACATGGAAATGCACGAATACTTACAATAATATGTACATATACATGCACCTCTACACAATAACTAACCTCTAGAAACTAGCAAGAAAAATATATAAAACTGTAAGATAATGCTTAAATTATAGATAAAACTCATAAAGCAAATTTAACACAAACATTGTATTAATAGGGTAATAAAACTAAATAATGTTACATGCCATGCCTTATATCCAACATCACAGGTTGAAATGCTTTCAAACACTGATAAAAATTATTAGATTATATCTAGGGTATAATTTTTATTTAATTTATAAATAAGTAGAGATAAAACATTTTATATTAAATGCTTTTATTTGTTGTGCACTAACCCCCTCCCCCAAATAATTGTTTATTCAACCACAATTGAGAGTTTTAGATTGAACTTGCAAAAAAAGCTTTGATGAGTTCTCATGAGTATGGAGTTAATTAATTTCTGGACCTCCTCCCACACTTTTTTTTCAAGTTGAAGAAACAATTATTTTATTTGGTTTTTAATATTGGCACAGTAAATAAAAATGTCCAACCATATTGTACTTAAATGTACTTGACACTAATAGTTTATGTATACATCACTAGATATAAGATGATTCCTTTTATTCCTGCATAAATACTATATCTTGTATTGGTGAAAAAGTATTCATTTATTATTAACACTCGCAAAGCGTATGCACAATTAGCTTAAAAGGCTGATATTTGAATGTATACAATTGTAAACATACACTATATAAAATAAATGCTTATTTACATATGATTAAGTTTCAGTTGGAATGACGTTTAGTAAATTCTAGACAATTTCACCCCTGTCATTCATTCAGACATCGTATATAGTAATTTAAAGTGATGGTTCTATCCTCATGCTTAACTTGCCAGTGCTTCAGATTTGCTCATATATAAGCATTTGAGTTGTAGGAATAAGAGGATTCTTTTTATTCCTGCACAAATACTATATCTTGTATTGGTGAGAAAGTATTCATTTATTATTAACACTCACAAAGCATATGCACAATTAGCTTAAAAGACTGATATTTGAATAGATATTTCTGTAATAAGTTAATATATATAACCTTTTTATATATGCCCTATTTAATGTGTCCATAATTATATAAAAAAATCACACACAGCTAAAATGTGTTGAAATTCCAAGACTGGCTTTTCATTAAAAAATGCCTATCTAAACTATATTGCAAATTATTTTTCTTTAATATTTACAATATTTTACTTTAAAGTAAATTGTAACATAACTTTATTTTATTCTAACTTAAAGCAATATTTTAAATAAAACAAAAAGAATGTACTGAGCTCAATTTTAAAAGCTTTCAATTAAAACAAAAAATCTTCATACTGCCGTTTGCATATCTTATTTAAACAATATCTACAAAATAATCAAATACACATACAGAAAATATAAATTAAATAAAAGCATTTATAAATGACAAATCTATTACTATATCTGAATTCATTTGAATCTAATTATGTAAACAAAAAAATAATAAATTTTAATTTCACAAAGTTTACTAGTCAATATAAGATAATTGAAATATTATCCTGTTAAGCTCATTATGATATTTTTGGAAATATGGGGTATTTCAGTGTAATGAATATGAAATAAATCATATATTCATGTGAAAAATCATGCATGGAAGGATGAACACAATTGTGCCTGTTATCAAATTGATTTTTATTTTATATTATTCAATTGAAAAATCAATCTGGGAATGTTATAATTGTTTGTTAACTATTATACTACTCTGTTAAATCATATAAAATAATGTGATTAATATTTTTGTAAACAAATATCTTAACTATGATGTCTTTATAAACCCCACATTTGTAAAATTAGAAAAAAATTTTTTTGCTATTATTTATAAATGTACAAGTTTGTATTTTTATTATTGTTGTTTTAAGCAAATTCTAAATTTAATAGTTTTTTCTAAAATGCACTTAAACATTATGTGTCAGAAAAGAATACATTAAATAAATCTATTGAAATTATCACTTAGATGTTTTATGTCTTTCAATTCAGATATTTTTTAAAACAAGAACAAAGGCATATGCAATTTATTTCCATAATAACTTTATATAAAATATTTAAAAAAGAATATAAAATAATCAAAGTATCCCCACTACATTGTAATGTTTAATCTATTAGTAAATAAATGATTTTTAGTCATTTGGAAATTTGATAATCTCCTCTGAGAGGTATATTTTTGTGAAATTATTATAATTTTATTAAGTGCTTTAGTAGACATATTATGCTTTTCTACTAATGCAATAATATATAATTAATCAGTGCTCAATTAGATGGTGTTTCTGCTCTAACATTTATATAATATCTAAAAGTCTAATCACTTATATATACAGACCATTTTGAGACAGAATTATCATTTATAGATATAATTTATAAAAAACCCAACTTTAATGTTTAACAATCATTGCAATTTATTTCTAAATGTATCTTGAAACTCAAACATTCAATCAAAAGAGAGATTATCCATTTGTAGAAAGTATTAATAGGTAACCTGATGTAAATTTGGCAAATATTGAAGTTTTAAATAAAAATTTCTAATCAACAACCATGATGAGCTACCAAAATAAAGAAGAAATCTTTGTCTAAATTGTAAATATTTAAAGTGAACATAATTAGTAAAGTTTTTATTATAATGATGTAATGACTTTAGTTAATTTGCTTGTATAAAGATCTGTAATCCCTCCAAATTAATTATATGGAATTGTGACATAAAACTAATAAAATGTAAAGACATTGAAAAGTCTCATTCAAGAATACTTAAAATATTCTGGAAAATATGCAAAGTCATAAGGGTAACTGATGAATTCAGTTTTCTTGAAATAATAAAATTGAATATACAATTTTAATGACACTTTTTCATTATATAGCAGTTACTTATTATACATGCAATTATGCAAATCTCTTGAACACTGCTGTTTAATCTTTTATAATTGGAATTTCTATCACACTCTGCTAATTGTCTACCAGTTATGCTTTGAAACAGACACACTGTGTAAAAAATAAACTCAGCAGATTAAGAAACAAATTTATTTTAACTTTCACTTTGGCTACTTCTTACTTATTTCTTTATTATATATTTTCTATAGTTTTAAACTTCTGCTTAACATACTAAGTAGATAAAAAATAATGAACTTTCTTAAAATGTACTTTTTGATCAAGTTGTACATGATTTTCATGAGAAAGACCTACAATAGCATCTTATGAAAATAATTTTTAAAAAACTCTATAGAAATGCAAATATGAATTATTTTCAATATAACATATAAAAAATAAAAAACAAAAAAAAAAAATAAAAATATTAAATAATAAAAAATATAAATTTTTAAAATTTACACATTAAAGTTTTTATTATAATTATTTATATTTATTAATAAATTTTATTTTATTTTGTAAATGTTGGTGTATTTTTAAAATAAAATAATATAACATATATTAGAGGGTCGAAAAATCAAATAGAAAACTACTGTTTAGAAGGTGTTAAACACTTTGATAATGAAATGTTTTCTACAGAAAAGTTAAAAGATGGCATTGCAAAATATTCACAATAAATGGACTAAGGTCCAGAGTATGACATAAATGGTTAATTTGTTGTTTAAATAATAGTTTGTCTAATCATTTCAAACTAATCTTTTTTTTTTAATTTTTGATTCCTTTTTGGTATTAGGATAGACTTAATAATTTATGAGTAAACTATTAATATAATTTTTATCAATAGATAGTCAGCCAATAAAAAAATGGAAGTAGTATAATCAAGCCAGTAATACAACTGATCAGTAATCTATTAATGATTGAAAAAGAAGCAAAGCATAATTAATAGAAAATTAAACAATAATTTTTAATATAATTTAATAAAAAGCAAATTGATAATGTTTCTTTTTTTTTTTTTTTTAGCAAACTTTCTTTTTTACTTTATTTTGAAGCTAAACATATACATTTATGTTATATTATCAAGTGACAGATTACTAATTCTCACTTAACACAAAGCTTACTTTTGTTTATAAATTTTAAATGAGTTGTGATTTAAAAAGATTATTGATGATTTTAATCTGGTTGAAATAAACTTAATTTTTAATTTCAGAAAAAAACCCAAATCTAAAGTTATTGTTGAAAATATTTCTCAATTATTCTTAGGAATTAAAATAAGATAACTAATAAATGCAAACTATAATGATTACCAATAATTTCTTACTCATGTATATCTGGCATGTATAAATTTATGCTTACATATTAATGTCAGACACATTTAAATTTATTGAACATAGACAAAACATTGTAAATAAAATCACATCACTCAGGGTTGAATTATTATTCAATTTAATGATATTAAAATAGAGGAAAAGTGTCTTTCATTCATTATGTCATAATGCTAGCTGTTTATATTTCTATACAAAATGTAATAAGTGTGATATGTGAACTTATACACAACTACAGAGAAGTTAATTATGACTTAGTGCTTTCGAAAACTTATGGTATTCACATAATCATAACAAGATGAACTATAATCATAATGGAGAAATGAGTATAATTGTATGTATTTTATTTCTTTATCATACCATTCAATTTAAATAATAATTGAATTCAACAGTGCAAAATCTGAGGAAAAAATATTTCTTTCTTTTAGTAAAATAATAAATTGCATTTATTTTAAATAATATTAGAAATATATTTCTAGTAATGGGCACATTATAAAAGTGTTTTAATATGGAAAGAAGCCAATGTGAGCTTTAAGTAAATAAGAAAGCTCTATGCTTTTAAATATTAATGAGTTTTATAAAATGTATCTGTATTATACTGATAACAAAAAAAAAATAGTAAGAAAACTTTAGATTATACTATGAGTAACTCCCCCCCCCCCCCAAAAAAAAAAAAACCCTCTGCATTGAAAATGAATTTTCTATTATATTTTTCTAGGTTGGGTTCTTTGATGTTATCAGTGATTTTGGAGCATGAGTGTTTATTTGGTCATATTTTCGATTCTAGTGAAATAAAAGTGATGAGTAGTAAATGCAATGATAGGAAAGAGAAAATTAAATAGGCTTGGTTTATTTCTAATCATAACTTTGTAATGAATAGAAAGACTAATAGTATTCAGTTGAATACTGTTTGGAATATGTGCAATTAGTCTGGTAACTTCATAACTTCTGCATTGAAATTTGACATGTTTTGTGGTTTTTTAAATTTTTGATCTTTATATCTATTGCCTTTGACAAGGGTGCTTAGCATTAAAATGCACTTAGTTTATATTGCTATTTATTAATTACTATTTACCTCTATATTTTTGGAATTTATATATTTTTTTGTTTATGATTATACTATGTATGTGAATAGATACATTTTACAGAAAAAATGTTTAATAGGAGAATATTATAATTTAATATTAAATGCATGATTTTTAATGGAGATTAGAAACGATGAATAAATATCATACTTAGTAAGCTATAGCAAATTAACATTATTTCTGATAAAATGTAGCCATCGAAAAATCATACCTTGTTGTCCTGATTTCTGAATTTGTCTTTGGAAAAGAAAAGATATGATTTATAACACTAGAAAAACAATCAATAATATAAGTGATAAAAATTATTTAAAATTAGAAAACAGTAAATGAAATTCAATACCACGATGTCTATCAGTGCATATATACCTATAGTAACACACTGCCTGTATCAAATAATACTCGTGTTGAGACTATCACATAATGTTCTAAGAAATGTTTAAATGCAACAAAATAGCCGTTCTTCCAAAAAAAAAGATAAAAATTCAAATTTGGATAATAATTTAATTAAAAACCAATTCGTTATTATTAATACTATTAGTCATATAATCAAAATTCGCTCTTGTCTTTTTTTAAAAAAAGACAAACATTTAATTTATTCGTTGCAATAACAAGTATTTGTTTTTGAGCGAATGTTTAATATATTAACATTCAAAAAAATGCATATTTAAAATATTCATTAAATTAATTTTTTTAAAAATTGATTAATCACACTCAAAAATAGTTTTGTTTCTCGAAGATTTTGTTTTTCTTTTCCAGTAAAGTAACAACAGTTGTGAAACAAATAATAATGTCTACTGTGAACTGATCAAATATGAAGTTAGCAATGCTAATTATTTCTGTCTTGAGCTGCTTTAGCCATATGTTTATCTTTAATGTTGATATACATTTGTTTTTTGTTTTTTAAGAAAAGACAAACAAATATGGCATGATTAATAAACCATATAGAATGCTAATTAGAAAAGTTAATTACATATAGTACATAAATCAGTTTTTAAAACGAGAAAACAAATGGTTTATTTATTCAATATTATTGCTTTTTTGCCATTTACATTATTATATCTAAATAAATCAATTTATTTAAATATATTAATTTAAATTTATTTATGATATAAGCAGAACAGTTCCATCTTGCAATAGTAGTATATCTGGGTTCGAATCCAGAACTAGCTAAAACTTGAATTTTTCAGGTTTAATTAGGCTTATGATTTCTTTTAGGTAAATGGCTCATAGTTAATGTGTATAACCATCATAATAATGGTTAATAAATGAATATTTAGCTATTATTAAATACAGAAGCAAATAAGACTTAAAACTAATTTAAATCCCAATCATCCAGCGATTAGTAAGGTTGATTAATAATCCTCATTGCATTTCTATAAAAGTTGTAAAGGTCTTTGTTCTGCAAAAAAAAACTATTTAAAAGTGATTTTACTTTTACTATGATATAAATATGTTTGTAAAAAAGTTTCATAGATAATAAAAATGTGACTTTGAGGATAAATAAGCAACAAGACAAAATAAAAATCGAATTTAATTTGCTATTAACTGAAAGGAGACCCTTTGATTCCTCTTGGAGGCCTTAAAGGAACCGAGCAGGGCAAATTCCTAATGTCCACTCCATACGTTATTGTCATTGCAGCTGTTATTACTATGTGATTATTCATATAGTATACGAACATGGATGGTCTGCTCACCAACACGCATTAGCCAGCATGGTGAGTTTATTGGCTTTTTACCTCTGAGTTTAAGATCAAGAAACACCGTGGTCTTTCTTCTCAGTGCCTGATAAGGCAGAATGAATGTTTGTGTAAATGATAAATATTTTTCCAATACATATATACAATTATGACAGACAAAAATAAAGCATGGCCCTTATTCCCAGGAGGCTGTAAAGTCACCAACCAAGGCAGCAGTTGGTGGCCAAAGGCGGAGGGTGCTAAGAATCCCCTGATTGCGGACCCAGGCTGCCATTTGATGACGACTTTTTATTTAGGTACTTACAACTGCAGATCACTTTCAAGTGAAGGAAGATTGCAAGAATTAGAAGAAGAACTGTCTTATATTAAATGGGACATTATTGGACTTTGTGAAGTTAGAAGAAAAGGAGAAGAAACAATTGATTTAAAAAGTGGACACATACTCTATTATAAAGGCACACATATTGGAAATACAAGTGGAGTAGGATTCATTATAAATAAAAAGTGGAAGAACAATATTGTGGAGATTGATGGTGTATCGGACAGAGTGGCAAGATTAGTTATACAACTTAATAGCAGATACCAAATGCAGATAATTCAGGTTTATGCCCCAACAAGTTCTCATAGTGATGAAGTAGTAGAAGATTTTTATATGGATGTACAAAAGGCTTTTGATCAGAGTAAACAACATTTTAAAATTGTTATGGGAGACTTTAATGCTAGAATTGGTAGACAAATGAAAGATGAAATTGCTGTAGGTAATTTTGGTTATGGTAATAGAAATGAGAGAGGACATAGACTTGTGGAGTTTGCAGAAAAAGAAAAACTTTATATTATGAATTCATTTTTTGAGAAAAATGTTAAAAGGAAATGGACATGGAAGCATCCAAATGAAGGTACAGCAGAATTGGATTATATTTTGACTAACAGAAAATACATATTTCAAGATTGTAGTTCTTAATAAATTTAACACAGGAAGTGATCATCGATTAGTAAGGTGTAAGTTACGTGTTAATGTAAAACTAGAGAGACAAAAATTATTAAGAAAAACAATATTTACAGTTGATATTCCTAATCTTCAGAAACATTCTAATGAATTTAAATTAGAACTTACAAATAGTTTCAAGTGTTAGGAGATTTTGAACATGATACAGATTTGAATGAAATTAATATGAAAATAACTGATACACTTTTACAAACTGCAACAAACATAGCTGGTAGAAAAAAGCAGCAATTGACTAATAAAATTTCTACTGAGACTAGAGAATTTATGAAGAAAAGAAGGAATATGAAGATATACAAAAATGATGTATTAAAAAAATTTGAATACCTCGAATTTTGTAAAATGGTACGGAAAAGAGTTGAAAATGATATAAGAAAGTATAACTGTGAAATAGCAAGGAAGCTGTAGAAGAAAATAAAAGTCTCAAAAATGTTAAACAACATTTTGGTATTGGTAGGAAATTTATATCTGCAATAAGAAAAAAAGATGGAATTATTACTAAAAAGAGAGATGACATCATGAAATTGGTAGAAGATTTTTATCAAGAATTATATAGTAATAAAGAACAAGTACCTCCTATATCTATTACATCTTCCGAATTGCCCAGAATTTTAAATGAAGAAGTGAGACATGCAATTAAGTGTATGAAAAAAGGAAAGGCTCCAGTAAATGATGGAATTATAATTGATATATTAAAAGAAGCAGGTGAAGAAATAGAAACAATTTTAGCAAAGTTATATACCAAGTGTCTAAATGATAAAGATGTACCGGAAGATTGGAAGAATGCAGTAATAATATTAATATTTAAAAAAGGTGATAAAGAAGTTATTAGAAATTACAGACCTATCAGCCTTTTATCAGTTTTATATAAAATTTTTACCAAGATCAGAGAAGATGGATTAAACTTGGAGAGACCTTCATCCTGCAGAGGATTGATAATGGTTGATGATGATGATGATAAACTGAATGCCCAACTTACTGGTGTACTATTTAACTTTGTAGATGGGTATTATACTTATAAATAAATCCCATAGTAAAATATATTTAATGACATTTAGCAATAATATAAATATAATACTAGGCAACTATTTAATTAAAATAGTAGCAATTCTCTCCATAGAACAGTGTCAACCAATGCAAGTCATCCGTAATCAATGGATTCTAGGTTTGTATATCTAATGGTACCCATGTGATGTTTTAATGGCCAACTATCTAATTAGGCATACATATTTAGAGAGACAGTAATTTAATGTATTTACTCCATACCCAATTGATCGATTGTAAACTTAAATAATAGACACTAGATAACAGTGTTATATGTATATTATCAGATTCATTGACGCTACAATGATTATGATAAATGTAAGAAAAAAAACATGTAGTAATTTATAGGCACACATATTATAATAGTAAAATAAGATGGATTCATTTATACACATCATTAATAATTAATTGCGGTAGCTGTGTGTATATTATTTTTGAATTCATGATTTGTTTATATTAACATATTAATTTCAAAGTATTTGCAACAACATATAGGAAATTAATTGCTATTTATATAACAAATTAGCAACTATTTATATAATTATACTATTAAAAAGAAAACAAAATTAAATAAAATTTGCTACTGCCTGTATATATAAACTTTGTTTATTTATTTACTGTAACGAGAAAAAAAAGCTATCAAAAATAAAGTTTCTGTACTTTCAACTTTACATATTTAAGTAAATCAAAGACACTATATCTAACCCACAAAGGGTATTGCCACTAAATAAGTACACTTTCAGCTCAATTTGTTTATATAAACATTTTAAAGTGAACTGTATACTTAAAAATCATAGAATAACTGTCATAAAATTTTCCTATGGTTTGTTTATTTGTTTCATTTTGTATTTTATTAATAAATATTAATAAAATGCATAAATATATGCATTTCTACTAAGAAAGTATAAGTTATCACAATCAATGAGATAAAAAAAAACAATATCCAAAATAAATAATAAAAATAACTTTTGTTTTTTGAACTTATCTGTGATATCTCAACCATGTCTTCCCCAGAAAAAAAAGTGTTTATAATAACTTTTTAATTATTTTAAGTAATATACAATGCTTTCTCTTACGAAGCATTTATCTCAAAGCTTGTTGAGCAATTAGCAAAGCTCTTTGTTTAATATAGTTTTTTTATGTGTCAAAATGTCGACCGGGAGAGAACTCTGGGACAACTGCTTGTAAGGCGCTAACCACTCTGCCAGTTTTAAAGCAGTGAAAGATGACAATTAGCACAACTGCCTTACAAGCAGTTATCCTGGGTTAGCATGTTCACTTCCCAGTTGATTCTATGACATATATATATATATATTGTAATTAAGTGAAGTTTCACTTGTTTCCAATAAGTGTATCTTAACTGAATCTTTTGTTGAGATTTTCTAATTTTTTTAAAAAAATAATAATGATAAAAATGAAAATTAACTTATTTAATGAATATATGGGATAATCTTACATAATATAGGTGAATTATTTTAATAAGGGATGCTAGACAATAATTTGAATTAAAAGAAATATCAGAAATAGTTGGAAAATGATAAATCATATTTAATGTATTTTAAAGTAACTATTGTATAATTCATTTTAATGTCTAAATGATAGTAATAAGATATTATAAATAAGTTGGAATGAATAGTAATGAATTTTAAAAAAAGTAATCTGTAAGTTTTATTAAAACAATATAACAGTATTTATTAGATGTAAGTTAGTAGCGTTCCACTTATAAAATTATTTTAAATTAAATATTTGGTAATATTTTTAGTTTTATAATTTTAAAAAAATAACTTTTAAACAATGGGTGAGCTCATATTTATAGATTACCCATATATGGAAGTGTGTGTGTGTGTGTGCAAGAAAGATACATAAACATAAGAAGAAAATAAAAATAAAAAATATTTTAATTTTAATATTTATAAAAAATAAATAAATAAATGGATGGATATAAATTTATGGAAGAAATATTTAGAAGTTAATAAAGAGGGATAGTTCTGAATTTTATATTTATTACTATTATGTTTAAAAAAATATTATTTAAAAAAATATTACGTAACATTTGTTAAACAATAAATTTTTGACTTTGTAGCTGTGAGTCACGTGATTTGGTATCATTAGAAATTGCATTAGTAAATCGACTTTACAGCTGATCTGTCAAGAATAGTAAAGTTTAATAAAACATAATTTTATTGGCTTACATGCCAACTAATATAAAAAATGGTTGTATTAAACAATATCAGGTATAAAAGAAAAATCTGGAATTCACCAGGGGGCTGATATTTTGTATTACTGCAAGTAGCTAAATCCAAGAGTCTTATTTAATAAAAAAATTGTATTTTTTTTAAAAAAATTATTATTTATTTAAAGTATAATATTTAAAATCATCTTGCAGTGATGGAGGGCTGAAGAAAAAGGTAACTATCCTGATATTAAATTTCAACCAGAACAATAAGATTATAGTGAGAAAATGTTTGGAATAAAGCTAGCATCTGTTATATTGTATGCATTTGATTTAGTCATTTTCCTTTACTTGAAAGTAAAATTAAAAAACAAATTAATAAAGATTTACTTATATAAATATTCGGTGGCACTAAAATATTTTGACAACAAAATGTTAAATGCTTATCTTATTAAATTAAAAGTATATGTAAAAAGAAGAAAAAAGACATTTTTAAGTTTAAAAACATTATAATGAAGCTACATTTGGTTCAAGTGAACTAATAAAGAACGATTAATTTTTTTTTGTTCTAAAGAAAGTTATTATTTATACCTTGGCATAAGTGGAAAGGATTTGTTTAGCTGAAAGCAAACAGATACAATTGTATTTTAAATAATAATTCTTATTTTACCCTGTAATAAAAGAAAATTATTCTGAGACAAAACTTCAAAGTAATTGGCAAAATATCAGTAATGAACTTATATTGGTCAAGTACCTAGTAAATCATTCGGCTATATTTGACATTATTTATGAGTAAATTTATGACAGTTAATTTTAGCTATAAACTGAGAAATGTCTTGAATTATATATATTAAAAGAAAGCTGCTCTTATGTTTAAAATAATCAAAGAAAATTGGTTTAAAGTAAAACACGTCATGAAATATTATTATATAAAAAATATGTTTTTTTTTAAAAAAAAAAACTGTATTTTAAAAGGTAAAAGAGGACACAGAAATTCAGATAAAGAAATATATATTATCATATGCATTTCAAAACCCAGGATCCTATAAATAAAAATAATGTGCTCAGTTGAAGAATTTTTTCTTTTATGCTGGCTCATTTTCATTATTTAAGTTTTTAAAATTGTTTTTTAAAAAAAATATTATTAATGAACTATTGAACATTTTCGTTTGAAAATCATTGCCATGTGTATAAATGTATTAATTGAAGCTTCAAATTCGGATAGATATCTTAACCTGGATAAATTGTCTACACATTATAAAATGGAAAAATCATTACGGAGCTAAAATATGAACTTGAATTAATGTATTATTGTTTGTTTGTTTTTTTATGGTCTGCTTTATTGGTTTTAAAAAAAAGAAAATCATAAAAATATTTATGCTATTAATTTTTTTATTTTTGTAACATTTTGCATAAATATACAGGTAAACTAGGGTTATAATTTTAAAATGAAATAGGTTTATTTAATGAGCAAATTTTCTTTGCCATTCTTAAGTAGATTTAGTTGATTTATTAAGCATTACATTAGCTAGTTTCTATGTAATAATTTTATTATAGAGATTTAAATATCATAGTCTTATTTTCATATAAATGGGATGTTTTACTCAATTTTTATTTTAAATTTACTAAAGAAGTTTATCAGAGAATATCCATTCATTTGTTTTATGAATGTTATATTAATAATAATTACAAATATTTTATATTCATCGAGAAGTAAATATTCTTGCATTTAATTTACAATTTTAAAAGTCCACTAGTTTATTATATTTTTAGCATTTAATATTTTGTTATGTGTGCATTGTATCTTGCCTAGAATTTTATATGCATTTCATTTCAAAGTATTTTCTACAGTAGTCAGTTGACACATAGTTTGCTTTGTTGGTTCGAACATTGGATATACGTTTTGTATTTTTAAACTTCTTAGGAATAACTTAGTTCATTTAGGTGAAATATATATCTTGCTATTAGTTAGTATTTGTTATCCTCAAGAGTTAGGCTTAGTTCATAATTTTTGAATATGCTTATGGAGTAGAGAAAATCCTCCATCCTTATTGTATTTCCATGATTTGATAGTGCTTGTCCCCAAAAAAGAGGGTATTGTATTGTATTTTTCAGTGATGATGATCACATTTATAAGCATTGGAAATCCCATGAGAGGATTGTGCTTGTCTGGTGTGTGTTCCTGTTCCAAAATGTACTGTAGATGAATTTCAGACATTTTAGTTTTGCCTCATAGTTAGGTATTTTGGAAACCACCACATTCTTTTCTAGCTCTGAGGAGCTTAGTATTTTATATTTCGTTCTTTTTGCCTATCATTCATGATGACTTAATGCTAATTCCACCACAGTAGGTGATGTTGCATTTGTTTTAAATTTGTGATGACAAGATATGCTTGTTTGAAAAAATGTATTTTTTTTCAGGTAGTTGTAGCTAATTTAAGGCTCGTAGGTATATCAATGTTTGAATTGTGTTGCTATGATAGTTTTATCACGCACAAGCTAACCAACAATAAGTTATATTTATTTTAAAGTATGTTAAATATGCATATGGTATAAGTGGCAATTCACACATACTAATTTAATATTTTCATCCAGAATTTCGCCGCTGGATTTGTAAGTCTGTTACATTATTAGCTTTAAAACATTGAGGGAATAATTTTATGTGGACTAAAGTTATTTAAAAAAATATAACTGATCTCTGATGAATGATTGTCTCATACACTTAATTTAGTTTAATTTTAATATTAACTTAATCTGATTTAAACATATATCTAGCTATGATATTAGTTATATCCGTGAAACTAGTGATGATATTTTTAAAAAAATATTGTTAAATATGTTTATTCCAACTTAGCGTTTGTTAGGTTTAGGAATATAAAATTAAGCTTAGGGTTTTCAATATAAACCTAGTTCTGTGTGTTATTCTGATTAGTAGATGACACAATAATGTTAACAATTAGTCTAATAAAGAAGAATAGTAGTGTGCTTATTAAGTACATATGATAATTAAAGTTTAAAATATTTTATTTTTTTTGAGAAAAATATAATTATTAAAAGAAAGTAACAGTGAATAACCTTTGTAGGTTATTAAGTGTATTAGTGTAAGTTAAATAAAACTGTTAAGAGTCCAAATAATTATATTAAATCTTAGTGCGGTATTGACACTATTTGTATTCTACTACATTTGTGACATGTCTTCTCATTATTAATAAATCAAATTATTATTATTTCAAAAGTTTTGTTTTGTTTGTTTTACTTTTATATGAGAATATATTATTATCTTGGGTTCCAAGTTCACAAAATCTTAAAATGTAAAAGTTATTGAATCTTAAATTCAGAAATTTACAAGTACATTTACAGATAATAAATATAGTTAATATTGTCTTGAAAATTAAAAAAAAAAAGCTATGTTAAAGTAAATGATTCTCATATTGAATCATAAATACAGATAATTGCATTATAGCAGATATCTAATTAAATACTTAGTTAAAAGTTTTTTTTAAATTATCGGTATAACGTTCAGACTAAAGATTATGCAATATCAGATTAACAATATTAGTACTTCAGAAGAATATTTTAATTAATATTATTTTCAGAGCTGCACCTTATCTTATGTTTACTGCACATCATCTATCATCATTTTAAATCTGATATATTTAAAGAATTCTAATTTATTTGCATTTGAGGTCTTTAGTGGTTGTCTGTGAGTATGGAAAGGCATTAAAAGTACCCTTGCTCTTTTCTCTGCTCAAGTAATATCTTAGATAATAGGCCATTATTAATTAAATTTAAATTGATTCATTAAATTTTGTGAATTAATATTTGTTTTGTTTATTATTTTAAGATTGAACATATTATAATTATTTTATGGTCAGCTAAGATGTCACTTATTTATTTATTAATCACAGTAATTCTTTATTAGGCAACTTAACTTAAACTTTAATTTTACACAAGAGTGTTAGTTTTAAAATCCCTGAGGTTATTTACTCTTGTTGTTTTAGTAAATATAATTCTGGAAGATAATATTTTAAAGCAAAGCATCATAGGTCTTATTCAGAGAGTGTATAATCTATTAGTAGGACTAATATAGTAAGCATTGATTAGTGATTTAGATAATCTTTTGTATGGTTTATTAAAATATTAATATGCTGTAGTAGTTATAGTTCATCAGTATTGGATTTGACCTTTATTTGATTATACATCTCTGAATCATCATCTCTTTTCTTTAAATTTATTGTAACCCCACTGAGCCAAGTTGTTTAGAGTCTCTCATTTATATTTTATTTCATTTCATTTCAATTTTATTCCATTTATTTTCATGTCATTTCTCATATCTTTCTATCATCTCATTTCATTTCTCTCTCCTTTATTCCATCTTCTTCTTATATATCTCTCTTTCATATCTTTCAATCATCTCATTTCTTTTCTCTCACCATTACATATATCATTTCTATTACTTTTCCCCATTTCTTTTCTTCCTCAATTCTTTTCTTTTCCATCACTTATCCTAACCATTATCATTATCTCCATTTCATTATTAGCATTCTATTCTCTATCTCAATTTCATTATTAGTATTATATTTCTCTTTCTCTTCTTTCTTTCTCACACCCCTCTCTCATTTCATTATTAGCATTTTCTTTTTTTCTATCTTTCTCTTCTCTTTCTCACACCCTCTCTCATTCTAGTTAGGTACAATATATATATATATATATATATATATATATATCAAAAACCAAAACTGTCTAACACTATACTAGCAAAAATAAAAATGCAAAACCATAAAACAATACAGTACTAGATTAAATTCAAAATTTTACCAAAATTTAATTTCTCTACTACAAATAGACCTTCCAAGTGAAAATCAACCTAAAGGAAAACATATATATATATACAAACAAACACCTCCCATAATTCATTTCAACCCACCTTCCCCTTATAAAGAAGTCTCATAAGATTGATAGCCTCAGAATCAAGGAGTTTTATCATCAAGTCTCCTTTATTCTTCTTTAACTCATTCTTTTCATAAAAAAAACTGAAGCATTGTCAAACAATATTCTATGACCTGTATTCAATTCATGAATATATAAAGCTGGTTAAGATACCTATGTTTAACCCTACTTATATGAACCTTAACCCTTTTTCTTATGGCTACCTTACTTACCACAACTACATGGAATTTTATAAACAACTACAGGAATAGACCTACATCGCAATGATTCAAATCAGAACTTTTCTCCATGCAACCTTCTTTCCACCTAACAAGACTATTCCTATAAACCAAATTATAAATTGATGCTTTAAATGGTAAAGACATATAATCATCACCTACCAACAAAATTCTATTATCCAAATCACACTATAAACATTATTATTAAATACCACTTTTTTAATAAAATCATGACTATAACCCAATTTTACAATTCAGCAGCAAATTATTTTTTGAATATGCATCATTATTAAAATTATTAGCCTTCTATTCCGAACAAAATTCAACAAAGACATTTTTTTATTATAAAGGCTGATAATAGCCTAATCATATTTTCAATTTTTAGGTTTTTAAAAAAACAAAACATCTTTACTTCTCAACATTTAAATCTAAAAACTTTAATTTTACAAAATCAAAACCACCCCCCTCAATTGTAAACCCAATATTAGAATCACTTCAATCCAATAAAATTCTTCTAATTCTTTCTGAATAACAAACAAACACAAACCTAACAAATAATTTAATAGAACCTGAAAACATATTAATAATACTACACCCAAATAAACACACATCAATAAGAAATGACATACCAATAACCAACCTTCCTAATCTTATAAAACAACATTAGACAAAATTACAAAAGCAAAAACCTTAATCTATTCGAGAAAAACATTCTAATTTTTTAAAATTGAAAGAAAAACATCAATACTTTTTAATCTATTAACCGATTGGTACATATTTTCAAAGACATTGAAAATATGTACCAATCGGTTAATAGATTAAAAAGTATTGATGTTTTTCTTTCAATTTTAAAAAAATTAGAATGTTTTTCTGCAGATAAGATTAAGGTTTTTCATGATTTGCTTTTGCTGTTAGAGGATTCAATGTATTTTATGTCTAATGATGTGTTTTATAAGATTAGAGAAGGTTGGGTTATTGGTTATGTCATTTCACGACGCTCTTCCGATCTTGTCTATATTGATTATTTGGAGTGTAGTATTATTAATATGTTTTCAGGTTCTATTAAATTATTTGTTAGGTATGTTGATGATTGTTTGTTTGTTATTCAGAAAGAGAAATTAGAAGAGTTTTTATGTGGATTGAATGGTTTTGATTCTAGTATTAAGTTTACAATTGAGGGGGGTGGTTTTGATTTTGTAAAATTAAAGTTTTTAGATTTAAATGTTGAGAAGGTTAATGATGTTTTGTTTTGTAGTCATTTTATAAAACCTAAAAATTTGAGAAATATGATTAGGCCTGATAGTTATCAGCCTTTTATACATAAAAAAATGTCTTTGTTGAATTTTTGTTGTCGGAATAGAAGGCTTAATAATTTTAATAATGATGCTGATATTCAAAAAAGTCAATTTGCTGCTGAATATGTAGAATTGGGTTATAGTCATGATTTTATTAAAAAAGTGGTATTTAATAATAATGTTTATAGTCGTGATTTGGATGATAAGAATTTTGTTGGTAAGGATGATGATTATATGTCTTTACCATTTAAAGCATCAATTTTATAATTTGGTTTATAGGAATAGTCATTTGTTAGGTGGAAAGAAGGTTGCATGGAGGAAAGGTTCTGATTTGAATTCATTACTTAATGGTTCAAAGCAGTCTATTGATAGTAGGTCTATTCCTAGTATTGTTTAAAAAATTCCATGTAGTTGTGGTAAATTTTATGTAGGCCAGAGTAAATTTAGCCTTAAGGAAAGGGTTAAGGTTCATATAAGTAGAGTTAAACATAGGTATCTTAACTCAGCTTTATATATTCATGAATTGAATACAGGTCATAGAATATTGTTTAACAATGCTTCAGGTTATTTTTTATGAAAAGAATGAGTTAAAAAGAAGAATAAAGGAGACTTTGATGATAAAACTCCTTGATTCTGAGGCTATCAATCTTATGAAGATTTCTTTTGATATAAAGGGAAGGTGGAGTTTGAAATGAATTATGGGAAGGTTTGTTTGTTTGTATATATATATGTTTTCCTTTAGGTTGATTTTCACTTGAGAAGGTCTATTTGTAGTAGATGAAACCATGGTTGTGTAAGGATTTTGGTAAAAATTTTGAATTTAATCTAGTACTGTATTGTTTTATGGTTTTGCATATATATATATATATATATATATATATATATAACAAATAAAATAATCAAGTTTAATACTTTCTATTTAGAACTTATTGTCTATATAATTGTGTTCTTTATTAAAAATAATCTCTGTTTTATTTTTGACTATATATTTGTTTTTATTTAATTAATTTTTATGCAGTGCTCTAAACGCACATCAGTGAAGCTATGTATTTTGAAAAAATTTCAAGCTTCACACTTGCGGGACTTACTTGATCCCATGTATTGGTGAAGTAAATTTAATTACGTTTATTATAATTATTTTTAAGTAAAAAAGTATTTAAGTATCTTAATTTATTATTGGCAACATCAATATGATATTCTACTTTGAGACAATTGAATGCATTTTCAATTTTTAAAAGCAGAGAATATATCATTCTAAAATTAATATTAAAAAACTTTATCAAGTGGAATATTGTAATGCACTTCACTCTTACATAACACAATGAACAAAATGATGCGTTTATGCTCTACTCAAATTATTCAAACTTAAGTCTTATCTTAAACAAAAATAAAAAAGAGTAATTATAATATGAAAAATATCAATAAAAATACATTTTTTATATCCCAAGAATTAAAATATATGATTATTATACCAAAAGTAAGGTTTGGAGTGGAATACAGTTTACTTTCTAAAAATCCATATGCTCCAAGCAACTAATTAAAAATTGATCAAAAACTCAAAACTTAATTTAAAAACTAATTGTTTTTCTTTTGAATTTTTGTTTCAGAAATTTATCTTTTAAGAATTTGTACAATTCAAAATTTGATTATAACATTAGGCACACAATAAATTCATGCCCAGATTTAGCATGGTCAGTAAAAGTTGGTGTATATATAGAAATGCACTCTAAATTTAAGTGATTCACTTAAAGTTTTTTAAATTCTTACTGACATGTGAATGCGTGGAGATTAATAATATTTAAAGTAATAGTGCATTATCGGAATTCGACTTCTGATTTAAAAATATCTTTTAAGAATCGATAAATAACAATTTTGCATTATTAGCACTTTTTTATGTGAGAAATATCCCAATGACAATTTCTCATGATTGTCATTTACTGTGCACAAATGTTCTGGTGGAAAATTCAATTGATGAACCCCTCCCCCCCCCAAAAAAAAAAGATATTTCAATTGGTTGTTTGATAAAATATAAAAGATCATATAAACATTTTAGGATAGTTTATGATTTTACAAAAATTTAATTCAGATATTTTTGAAATCTTCTGCAGAGCATTTTCATAACAGTTACATGATATGAAAACTTATAAAATGCTCATTTATATTTGACAAACAGATCATAAGAATCTTTCTTTTCAAGTATACGAATCCCATTTGCATTTGATTTACCTTTTTAATGAATATTTTTTTCTAAATGGTAATTTGATGTGAAAATAAATGGCATTTATTTTTCAGGGACAACAAGTGGATTATTTTTATAACTTTTCTTTGTCTGACACAAATAAACAATAATTTTGATAATTCTCCTGAATAATGGTTTTGTTTGTTCCTAATTTTTCACTCACATAAAAACAAAAGCTTTTGATATAATGTAGCTGCTATTGTAATTAAAGTGCAGTGACTATTATATCTCTATTGATATTCATCTTGGATTTCTGACACCAAATCATGCAAATTTATTTAACATATGAATTTGTCATATCTGCATTATACATAGTAAATTCAATAATGAAATAATTTTACATTATAGAAAAAAACTGATTTCAAGATGACTTGTAAGAATTCAGTAAATGAATGTCACTTATCAATTTTCTGATTGTTCATGACCAAGAAATCATAATTGATTTAATATCTTACGAAACTACTTTATTAAAAAAGCCAACCTTTAAATTTATTATAATCAATGTAAAAAGATCAAACCTTTTAATCTTTAATCTAAAAGATCTTAGATAAAAAAATTTACAAACATATTCTAACAAATAGTCTGAATTGTTGACCAAAATTTTTCATCTTTTTTTTGGCATATATTTCAACTTTATTTTATTTTTTACTTGTTAAAGTTACAAGTTCTGGGGGGAAATGGTACAAAAATATAGCATTGTGGAAAACTGCTATTATTCCAATAGTAGTTGGAATAATTTTTTGAGAGGCAGGGTTAGGTATTTACAAGAATAGAAACAGCATTTCATTGCATGATTTTTGGATTCCTCTAAATTTTGTAAATAGAAAATGTACATCATTTAGCTATCAGATGGGTAGTCTTTCTTAGGTCAGCAACAAATAGGAAAAAGCCACAACTTATCTTAATCATTCCGTTTCTATCCAAAATAAGTTTTTTAGTTTTTATTAATGGCATAAAATTCCAATCCAGGAAACATATGGTAAGCATACAATATCTAAAGTAAAGAGATTACAAGAATAATAATTACATGGTATATCAAAACATTTCAATAAATGTTTTTCCAATCTTTTTTTGAATTATACCTTCTACCTTCCTCTATATTTTTTTTATATAAAAGCATTATTAATATAGTAAAAATCCATTAAATAATTTTTTTTAGTACATGATGGTTGTCATCTGTCATTTGAGCAATCAACTTCAAAATTTGTGACTGAGTGTTGATTAAAGATAACTACATGTTATTCTGAATATTTAGAATGTTTTTTGAATTTATCTTGATACAAAGAAGTGCTAAAACAATTCATTCTCATAGAGACATGTGAAAGAAAATGAAAATAATAATTCAAAAGGCAAGATTTTTTTCATAAAACAAATTTATAAAATAAAATTGTTAAACAAACCAAAGAATTCATTAAGTGTTTCAGCAGGAATTCTGGTTACATTCAATAAAGCAGGGAATATGTTTTGTGCTAGTGTAATATTTTTTTCTGTAAGTTCAGGAGAATAAATTCCTTTTTAAGAGATTCACAGAATCCAGTAATGTTCTCTTTTATATTCTGACTTATTCACTTTGAGATTCCTGTGCTACATGGCACAGTACTCCAAACATGCCAAAGTTTTTAAAATAAACTGTCTGATTCTAAGTTCACAGCTTGGATACTAAATATTATCCTAAAATTGAAAAAAAATGTGTCTTTTATTCCCTAAAGTTTCAAATTTAGATTATTTAGTTTCTGCTCAATAAACAATGGATTTCATTTTGCATTTTCATAGCTTGGTTTCTAATTTCAACTCATAACTTAATAACAGTGCCTTTGACAGCCAGGTAATGGTTGTATCTTTGCAGAGTAATTTAAAGGGAAAACTATTAAAAGCTTCAGATTTCACTCACAATTTTGATCAGAGCATCAAGTAACCATTGCAAAGCAGCTGATAGAGTCATACTAGTTAAAACACATTGGTAAATCATGTATTGTTCTTTGCTTAGGAAGCAAGTTCTTTCATTTTGTTTTGAAAGCTTAGCTTTAAGCCAAGTGTGATTGTTACTTTAAATGTACATATCCATAAACAGTTTTTCATTATAGTGGTCCACTTTCAAATAAATGTTTTATCTTCCACACAATATCTTTATCTTTGATATTAATTTAAAATAAAAAATTTTTTAATACCATCTACATGAATATATTTTATAAAGACAAGTGGCTGAAAATACAGATATAAACTTAAAAAGAAAACAATGGAGAAACTGAAATTTTATTCAAAACCTGTTCTTCCATATGTAAGAACATCTAAAATATGCCTCTTATCAGTGTTATTGGTCAGATATTTTCCTCATTCTTATCTCAATGGCTTGTTCAAGAATTATTATTTATCATTTTCAAATTTCAGAGTTTGGTGAATATTTCTCCAATCAAATAGGTATTTTTTTGGTTGCCAATTTCCAATGTGACTTCATATGTTGCTTGCATTGTTGTCATATTCCATTATTAAAAATTTCCAGTAAGATTAAGTCTTTGGAATACTTTTTATTATGTTATGAATGCCAAATTATAATGCTCTTTTAATTTAAAAAGTTATAGGCAGTAGATAATTCATGCCTTACAAAAAGAACACCACATAAAGGGAATTGATGCTTGGATAATTAATTAAATGGGCACCAATTTGTATTATAGAGCCATTGTAAACATTTTTGAATTACATCATCACAAATACGGCTGTCTCAGCAAAATATATGGGACAATTTTCAGTTGCAATGAAAGGTAATACACCTTTATTCCTTAGCTTTATTTGACAGTTTATTATTAACATATGGAGGCATTATACCTTAATTAGCTGTCTGAATTTGACTATCTATTATTCAAACACTGGGTCAAAGATTAAAATGAATTTTGCATAACAAAGGATATTTTTTTAATTTTTGCTTGTAATAACATTTGTTTTAATTATACCACTCTATTTGTATTATTTTATTTTTAGGAAAGGATTCAATATCTTTTGCAATGGAAGATTGTAAAAAGGATTAAAGGTGTGCTATAGCAAATAATCAAAAAGTGTTTAATATGTAAAAAAATAATGGGCTTTTAATATACTTTTTAAGTATCTACTATAGGTACCTAAAAATAATGTTATAATCACTAGTGGAATATTTGTGTGTTGCTATATTTAAAAGATTTAAAAACCTTCAAAATGAAATTTTATCTTAAATTAGAGTGTTTAAAAACAACTATTCAGAAAACGTAACTTTTTTGGGTATCTCTACTTATATATTGGAAAACCAGATCTAGATGAAGAAAATACTTGAAAATGTAGCATTTACAACTACATAATAAATATAGGTTCATAACTTATCAAATATTTCAAAACACAGGAATAAATTGTATTAATGTTATAGATTTTTGTTTGCTTAATATATTATAAAAAAATTTATTTTTTATTATGCTAAATGGTAATAAGTATAGATATGGCACCACAAAAACCAAGTCTTAATGAAGAAATCTGTTTTTATACTTGAGTTCAGTAACATTAAGTATATTTACACAAACATTAAAATTTTTGACAGAAAGTTATTCTAAATATGTTCTAACTTTGTTAACTTTCTGAAGAAAAACAATAAAAACCTATAAACTTATAAGAGTAATAGAATCAACTAGATATGATAATATGTTGGATTATTTTCACTATCTATCAGTAAATGGTGAAGTGTGAAAATACATTGGAAAAAATAAAAAAAATTTAAGCTTTTAAAGCATAATTAATTAGATTTAAGAAAAATAAATATTTATTCATTTACATTTTAAAAACAAATGTCAAATAAAGATTTGATTGATTTTAAAAAATGAAAATAATATTTTTTAGAAATGATAACATATGAAGTTTTTTGTTTTGATTATGATTTTATTTTTTTAAATATTTTCAGAAAAAAATGTGAATATTGAGAATTTGTTTAAATTATAAACAAAAATATCTATCAAATAAAATCAAAGTTATTATTTTAGTAATAATGATTTTATCTTAAATTCAATGTTGAGTGTGAAAACAAAGAAAACAACAAAGGGCAATAGAGTTAATCTATTAAAAATCTATTTCTAAATTTAAAATATATATATATATATATTTTGTCATTTTAGTTGAAGCCTTAAAATATTTTCTTTCATTATTGCCTAATGTATTCTATCCTTATTTACATGTCACTCTTTTTCAAATAAGAATAGAGGTTTGTTTATTATTTCTATTATTCAATTCTCTTATTCAGCTGACAAAACACCCAAGTACTTATAGAATACAAATTATTAAATCAAATTCTATATAGATAACATTCAACACATTAAAATATTTTGTAAAACATTCTTTAAATTAGAAAGGGTGTATCATGTTACAATTATACTTTTATTTTAAAATAAGCATATTCTTCACTCATTTATTATTGTCAAATATAGTTAGCAGTATGATGATTACATGGCAATGCTATTAATGGTTGTAATCATCCATAATCTTTAATTTGTCATTTTCTGGGAAAATACATCCATCCAATTACCTTTATATTTAAATAATGATAGTAATCTCAAAACTTTTAGGTAGGTTTAGTAAAGTAAGTAGTACTTAATTTGATGTAAACCATCTTTCTGCCAAAAGAGTAACCCCCAGAAGGATTATCAATTATATAGTATTCTTGATTAAATTCAGATACATACATTTACATATGCATAAAACTTGAGTTCAACCCTTAATTTGCAGCTTAGAAAACATTATTGCATAATATAATAATATACTTTTTGGATAAACTATCATATCTTTAGAAACTATCACCATCTTTGTTTTTTACTTAGCTTGACAGCTAAAAACATAATTTCATTTTAATTTTGAAAAAAAAAAAGTATTTAATTATGTAAATTGTTATCAAAGAAGTTTTTGTCTTATCTAAAACATAAATGGCTATTTAAAAATTAAAAATTTATATTTTGAATATACATATTAAAAATTTAATTAATGAATTCAGTGAATGTTTTTATCTGAAAAATAAAATAATCAGATTTTAAAATATTTTGATTTAAATTAGCTTTTATCTTTCGATATTTTTCTATATGATTGTAAAAAGTTAGTTAAATCTTATTAAAATATTAATCATTACAAACATTCATTTAATAATAATAAAAATGCAATTTTTTTATTATAAAATTGTGCAAACAATATCAATTAATAGTATATATCATTTTATTTAATTTTTGATTCTCCAATCTTAATAATAATCTATATTAAATTTTATTACAATATTTTTTTAGATATAATTTTTATAACTTTTTTAAAATTTATCTTTTATTTTTATCTCACTTATGAATCATTTGCTTTATTTAATAAAGAATAAAATCAAATTACAATATTTTTATTTAAAAAATTATGAAACTATATCTACATATATATAAAAAGAATGGGTAGTGATGGTATAAATTTATATGATAGCAATAATTTTTTTGTTAATTCATAGACTTAATTTTTATATGCATTCAATTATTTATTAAAAACAGCAATTAATTTAATTAATTTTACCACAGCTGTCTATTATAATCTTGAGTAGACAATGAACTTTAAATAATATTATTAACCAAAATCTCCGATTAGTTGTTGGTTACTAATTTTTGCTAATAAAGAGGATTGAATAATAGAGTGGCTTATTATTTCCTACAATAATAGATGTTAAATGGAGTCTTTTAGAATCACATGAAAGTACTTTTTGAAATCTTTAAAGCTGTCACTAGTTTTGAAGTTTCAAGACAATTTTCTTAAACTTATTTTTAATTATGTCTATAACTTAAAAAGAGCTTCAAAAGTTAATGTAGTAATTGAAATTCAGTTATTTTATAATCTCTTTCATAATCAAGTACACAGATTGTTTCTGCTGGACTTCTGTTTCATAAGTAACATGTTAATGTGCCTATGCATATAGGTGGAAATGTTACTATTATTTAAAAGTTTTTCAAATGTCATTATATTGCTGAGATAGCATAAGAAATTGATTCCGTAAACAAGTATAGCTTTTATATATATATGTAAATATCATATAACATAGCATATTTATATTTAGAATGATAAGAAGCAAACTATCACATAGGTGCTATGAATAATCGGCACTGCTTATTAATAAATATTTTTAAAAATACAAGTGGTCACCCATATTTAAAACAGTTTTTTAAATAAATCAAAATTTAACACTAACCAGATCTTCAAATCAGTCTATTAGTACTAAAGATTTGAATAATATATCTCAGCAGAGAGACAGTATCACATTTAACACCTTGAGATAACAAACAACATTAATTTAAATAGATCTGAATATGAAATAGCATAGCATAACCATTATAGTTAAAATACATGTATATATTAAATAACATAGCAATAAAATACTTTATTATTTAATATTTACTTCTATTTAAAGTAATGTAGTTGTTATATGAGGGCATTAACCTGGGTTTTATTAGTTGAATCTTTACTAATAATAAACTGATTTAAAAGATCTGATTGTTTGATAAAATTATGCTTCATTTCCATAACTATTAATGAAGATGGGTAATTTGAAATTAAAGTCTAAATATAGGGGTCACTGGTATTTCTCAATTATTAATTGCTGGGGAGTGCTGATGATTCATAGCATATGTGTGAAAGGTAATTTGCTTCTATTTTATACACGTATTAAAGAAGTATATAATTTTATAAAAAATAATTGAATGATTTTTTGGATCTTATCATGGTTAAGCACCAGAAGAGATAAAATTGAGCTTTGATCCAGAAACCTTTAGCTCTTGGGTCCATTACTTTGCCAATGTTTTAAATGATATATTAAATTTAAAAAAAAAAAACTTCTACAACCATAAATTTATATTTATTGCACATAATTATGAGTCTATGATTGTGGAAGATTTTTTATTTGAAATATAAAAGATCAAAATGTTGTTTTATTCTAAATAACATTTAGTAAAAGAATGTATAATGCCCAAAAAGTTAGTCATAAAAAAGTCAAAGGATGACCCTCATTGAGATAGATAGAGTCTATCATCACAATAATAAATGTTATTTTGAATAATCTGAATATTTTCAAAATTGCTATTCATATAATTATCAGGAAATGATATCAACAGATGGTTCCTATTATTATTAGCCAACAACAACAACAACAACAATACCAATAATAACAACAACCACCAACAACCATAATAATAATAATAACAATAATAATAATAACAACTACCAACAATAATAATAATAACAACAACAACAGTAGTAGTAGTAGTAACAGTATTAGTAATAGGCAGCAGTAGTAGCAGTAGCAGCAGTAGTAATAATAGTAGTAGTAGCAGTAGTAGTAGTAGTAGTAGTAATAGTAGCAGTAGTAGTAGTAGTAGTAGTAATAATAATAATAATAACAACTACCAACAATAATAATAATAACAACAACAACAGTAGTAGTAGTAACAGTATTAGTAATAGGCAGCAGCAGTAGCAGTAGCAGCAGTAGTAATAATAGTAGTAGTAGCAGTAGTAGTAGTAGTAGTAGTAGTAGTAATAGTAGCAGTAGTAGTAGTAATAATAATAATAATAATAATAATAACAACTACCCAACAATAATAATAACAACAACAGTAGTAGTAGTAACAGTATTAGTAATAGGCAGTAGTAGTAGTAGTAGCAGTAGTAGTAATAGTAGTATTAGCAGTAACAGTAGTAGTAGTAGCAGTAGTAGTAGTATTAGTAATAGTAGTAGTAGTAGTAGTAGTATTACTAGTACTAGTAATAATAATAATAATAGTCCATTTGTTTATGATAAAGTCAAAGAGCTCTAGTTTTCCATGTACCAAAAGTACTCAAAATCTAAGCCTGACAAGGTAAAAAACATATCCTGGTATACCTTTTTCAATTTTCAATGATTTGATAATTAATTAATAATTTTGTGTTACATTTTTAATTAAAAATTTCAATTAAAACCAAGATACCCAATGATAATTTTAGAAAATAATATGGAAACAAAACCATCACATGACCAAATGCTTCCTGCCAATATTACCAGCACAGAATTTCAAAATCCAAAGTCCAGTCAGACATAAGATTGTTTTTAATTCTATTGTAGGGAATTTCGATCTTTGAGGAAAAAAAAATCAATCACAAATTTCCCAGCAAGCAATTCACTTGCTCACAAACAAGTTAACAAGTTCTGGTTTTTATGCTTAAAAATAAATCTAATGCAAAGATAATAATATACCTTTAATCAATTGATTACTTACTTTCAATCAAGTTACATAAGAACAATTAAAAAAAAGCCATCTGAGGACCAGTGTCTGTCACCAATAATACCAGCACAAAGTTTCCAAGACCAAAGAATCAGTCAAGCGTATGCTTATTTTTAATGTTATTGTAGCAAACTCTAATCTTTGTTTAGTAATAAAAATTTGATTTCAAGTTCCCAGCAATTAATTCACTTGCTCACAACCAAGTTAACAAGCTCTGACTGTTTATGCTTATAAAGAAGTCAAAACTTTAAGCTAAAGAAAAAAAAAACTAACTTTATATACATTTTTCAATTTCCAATCAGTTGATAACTTATTTCCAATTTTGTGTTAAATTTTTCATCCAAATCTTCAAATAACATCAAGTTACTAGATAATTTTTTTAAAAAAATAAGGCACTTCCAATAGCAATGCTGAGTCTAACTACCTATCCATATATACCATCTCCCTATGTCTGGACCCTCTAACCATGAATTTCACACTTAAATCATATCAAAAGTCTCCCTCAAACTCTATCTCTAATACAGGCTGACCCAGAGTCTGACCAACCTATAACTCCAACTCAATAATAGCAACCACTTCTAATATAACTGTATTAGCAGACTCTTTTAGAAATCAGGATCTCACACCTTTTCAAAAGCCTTACTCAGTCTCTAACTTTAACAAACAAATAAACCCAGAGTCTAACCAACCTACCATAAACTCCAACTTAATAATTGCAAACAATTCTAACATGGCAGTACCCTTTCCCCTTTGGAACACTCATCTATTTAAATGCATCAGAAAGCAGGCATGGTGGGGTTATACCAATTATGAAAGTAACCCCATCATGTCTTCCATACACACCAACACCCTTCGCATCTCGCATTGCTAATAAAACTAAGAGAAAAAGTTGGTCACCCAAAGAAGATCCAGCAGTCTAAAAAATCAAAAATATCACATTGGACCTCACAGACAATTGCCACACTACAATGGAAATTCTAGTCCCTCACCTATGCTATTCAAGCAATTTAACTACATAAAATTAAACCTGGTTTGCACCCGTATATAGAACCAACCAGAGCATGTAAAATGTATGTAATCTTCTATAAATCAACAAAATAACACACACACACATATATAATTAAGTTCCAGCCAGTAACCACCTAAACATTCACAGTAAAATATAGTAATCAAGATATATACCTAAAACTACAGATTGCCTATGTAATCACAACAATCCATGCCATGTAAAACCCTTGTAACTAATTCACTGCATGAAAAAATTCTTATATTCTCATGTAAATCAATAAATCAACTTTTACATATGTAAAGCTATGTCTTCTGATTGTCCATGTAACCACAAGAAGAAGAAGAAGAAGAAAAAGAAGAAGAAGAGGAGGAGGAAGAAGAAGAGGAAGAAAAAGAAGAAGAAGAAGAGGAAGAAGAAGAAGTTCAGCACCAAGAGTCCACTTGTTCACAACCAAGTTAGAAAGTTTTAAGATGTGATATATTGGAATATTTTCATCATTTATGAGCAAATGTTGACTGTATAGAAAATTTTAAACTTTATTAAAACTTTCCAAATACAAACAACTTGTTAGTAATAACACACAAATAGACAATACAGGTTAGTAATTACACAATGTTTCAAGTAGTATTATTCTCCACTCTTCTTCAGGTGTTGCTGACCTATATGCACAGTGACAATATTTGCTTAGATGTTGAACTCGCACATTTAGATTCTTGAATATCAAACACTCTACCAACTGAGCTGTAAAAAAAATTTTAAATTTTATTTAAACTTTCCAAATACAAATAACTTGTTAATAATACACAAATAGACAATAAGAGTGGAGAATAATACTACTAAAAATGTGTAATTACTAACCTGTACTGTCTATTTGTGTGCTATTACTAACAAGTTGTTTGTATTTGGAAAGTTTAAATAAAGTTTAAAATTTTTCTGTACATTCAACATTCACTCATAAATGATGGAAATAGTCTAACATATCACAACTTATAATATACCATCATTACAAACCGTCAGACAAATAGAAAGCTCTAGTTTTTCATACTCTAAAATTATTCAAAACCTAAGCCTGGCAAGGTAAAAATTTTATCCTGATATACCTTTATCAATTTCCAGTGAGTTGATAATTAATTAATAATTTGTGTTACATTTTTCATTCAAAAATTCAATTAAAATCAAATTACTCAACGATAATTTTAGAAAACAATATGATGAGAAAGCCATCACATGACTAGATGCTTACCATCAATATTACCAGCAAAGAGTTCAAAATCCAAAGTTCAGTCAAACCATAAGCTTATTTTTAATTTTATTATAGCAAATTTCGATCTTTATTTGGGGAAAAAAAAATCAATTACAATTTTCCCAGCAAGCAATTCATTTGCTCATAAACATGGTAACTAGCTCTACTTTTTTATGGTTGAAATAAATTCCAAAATCTTAGTCTAATCGCAAGATATCTTTAATCAGTTGATTACCTACTTCCAACTTTGATTCATTTTTAATTCAAACTTCCAATTGCACAAGTTTCAAAGTGCAAACATCAGTCAAACATATGCTTATTTTTTAATGTTATTGTAGCAAACTCTAATCTTTGTTTAGTAATAAAAATTCGATGTAAATTCCCAGCAATTAGTTCACTTACTCACAACCAAGTTAATAAGCTCTTGCTGTTTATGCTTATAAAGTAGTCAAAACATTCGGCTAGCAGGAAAAAAAATAACTTCATATAACTTTTTCAATTTCCAATCAGTTAATAACTCATTTCCTATCATCAAGTTACTAGATAATTTCAAAAAATGTAAATCACTTCCAATAATAATGCCAAGCCTAACTAGCGATCAAGATTTTATCCTGTCTTCCTATGTCTGGACATTAGCCATAAATATCATGCTTAAATCACATCAAAAACTTCACTCAGCCACCATTTCTAACACAGTCAGACCCAGAACCTGACCAACCTACCACAAACTCCAACTTAATCATTACAAACAGTTCTAACATAGCTATACCACCATCCTCCTCTGGCAATCAGGACACTCTTCTCATGGATCTCACACTTAAACCTCATCAAAAACTTTACTCAACCTCCATCTCTACACACAGATAGACCCTGAGTTTGACCAACCTACCACAAACTCTAACTTAACAATTGCAACCATTTCTAACATAGCTGTACCACCCTTCTTTGAAACACTCATCTAATCAAAGGTACTAGAAAACAGGCATGGCAACACCACCATGACTCCCACCCACACCAACGCTATCCCCAACTTTCTTTGCCAATAAAACCAAGAGAAAACTCAGTCACCCAAAAAGATTGAGAACCCTAAAAAATCAAAAACAACTGATAGTGATCTCATACCAGTGCAGACTTCACAGACAATTTCCACACTACTATGAAATTGCTAGCCAGGCAATCCAATCACATATAAAACTAAACCTGGTTTGCATCTGTAGATACTGCAGTCCAGGGAATACAGAATTTATGTAATCTTATGTAAATCAATAAAACAACTTTTATATTTGTAAACCTATAACTACAGATTGCATATGTAACCACAGCAATTCAAGTTATGTAATATCCTTGTAACTAATCCACAGCATAAATCAATCAATCAACTTTTACATACATAAACCTACAATTGTAGATTCTCTATGTAACTACAGCAACCAACTTTTATACATGTAAACCTATATTTATGGATTGCCCCTGCATCCACAGCAATCCAAGCTATGTAAAACTCTTGTAACTCTCTAAGACAAATAAAGCTTATCATTGAAACATCATCATCATCATCATCATCATCATCATCATCATCATCATAATAATAGTAAAAATAATAATAGAAGAAGCAGCAGTAATAATAATAATAATAACAACAACAACAATATTAATAATAATGATACTAATATATAAATTGTTGCAACTTATTGAAACAGTCAGCTTTTCAACCCAATTGTTTCACCTACTATATATGTTATATAGTAATATTCATACCTATGTACATATCACCAAAAGCTCGTATATTTATTAATAATAATCTTAATAAATCTCACCTAAATTTAAACCTAAATAATACAATCATGTATGTGTGCGTATATGTTTAAATATTTACAGAAATATTCATTTATATACTCATGAAGCCAAAATACGCACATATATAGATTGTTAATAAATTGCTAAGTGAAAAACTAATTGTATGTGTAACTTTAGATTACATATATGCAAGAATATAAATGTTAATAGATTATAAAACATTACTTTTTCTATAATTTTATATATTTATTAAATTATATATTTTCAAAATTGTATAATTCTGCATATGTCGGTAAATTAGAACGGTCAGGTTACATATATAATAAAATGTTTTTCCAAATCTTAGATTTGTTTTTCTGGACACACTGTCGCCAGCATAATTAATCTTTACTGGTATAAGATTAATTAAAAATTTATATTTAGAATAAAACTTAGAAAACTGAATAAATTATGGCCTGTCAATGGTTTTTTTTTACCTATTTAATATTTGACACAGCAGGCTCCGCGATAACTGGTGATTATCGTAAGGGTCAAGAAAACACTTCTAAGAAAATAAAATAAGGGGATACTGGTATAAAAGCAATTGCGGCCATATTTCAAGATAGTTTTTCATTACAGATTCACAAAAATCGAGAGCTTTTTGAATTAATATTTGTAACAAGGTGTATAATCAGCATGTCGGGGTAAGTGGGCTCAAAATCTAGCCTTCTGCCCGACGAACAGCCATCTAAGCCAGGAGAACATGAGTTGCCCACTGCCAGAACCTAAAGATGTCACGCTATCCAAAGAACTTGCTAGTACAGAGAAAGATCAAGATAAACAACGGTAATTACTCCTTACAATCTAAAAACTTCAACTAATTCCAAATTTAAATGCTAGCTTAACCTTAAATTAATGGCCATCCTAATATTGTAAATTAAACTTATGTATATTTTATTTTATAATTTCAATCTAAAACTCGCCTAAATTATAAATGTAATAACTATTTAAATCCTAAAGTCTTGCCTGATGATAAAAAACTAATTTAAAAACCTGATTTAAAATGTCTGATATAACTGATACAAAATGATTTATCTGATATAAAATATTTAACTGATTTCTAAATGATTTATGATTTATTATTTCAAATTCTAAAGTACTCGCATTCACACACATCTTTATTAATATAATTGTATGATTTTATGTTTTGGTTTACTCGTAAAATAATGTTTGATTTAGTTACATATTAATTCGACCCTAAGTAATTAAATGCTATCTGTTTCAATTGCTATAACATAGGAATTAAATGTTTTAAATTTAAAAACATATAAAATGCAATAAGCTGTTTAAAGTCATAATGAAAATTTTTATGCTAATTCATTATTGTCTTAAGTTAATGATAATATTTGCCATCATTAATCTTAGAGATAGTGTTATAAAACTAAATCAATCATATTTTAGCGAACCTCGCACAACTTTCTTTTAAAATGAACAATTATCAAATTTCACTTATTTGAAACTTTATTATGATTTAAAATGTATTTCTTAAGTTAATTTATGCCAAATCTTATTATTATTTAGATACGTTATCTTGTTTATGCTATAAAACTTCAAAACAGAGCTTTAACCTTAATTAAACTATTAGCGAGAATTAAACAAAGATTCTCTCGCATATATATGTAAGTGCACATATATATAACATGTATAATTATATATGAAATAAAAAGCTCTGTTTTGGAAAGGATAAAATGTCTAGAATTAAAAACCATTACAAACGTATCATCACCTTAAGATAGATTTGCTTTTTAAGTTAATATTTTAAACAAATATTTAGTTAAAGTGATAAAAATACAGCATAAATCTATAAGTTTATATTTTAATTCCCCATATGCTGTAATCCTCCTTAAACTAATTAAATCAAAGCCTATATAGATAGCTTTGTAGATTGGATTCATAAATTCCCTAAATAGTATTATTAAGAGTACTATAATATGAACTGATGTGGGGTAGTTTCATGAAAGAAACTTTTACTTTAGCGTCATAGTTTTTATAAGTATGATTATGTGGTCAGTGGTGCATATGTGTCCTTATGAAATGCTACGGCATATTTTCTTGTTGCTGTACTGCTTTAATGGTCGCATGTCGTCATGTCGTCGCGCTGCACCATTACCTTCAGTTCGGGCAATTATCCTCTTCAGATGTCGGACGGGTTCGCACCTCCACATTCTGCAATCTTATAATGGAGCATGAGACTCACCCAGAGCGTAAGACTCCCATATTCTTGTATAAATTGCTCGATCTGCCAGACTAAAATGGCCTCTTATACCACAGCAATGGGAATCGGTCGCAGGGAACCGTTACTCGGTAAAAATCCAGTGAATAAGGCACATATGAGACGCAAATAAGACTCAGAGTTATATGTTTTTCTCTATGCACTAGTATCTGAAATCTAACTTCCGTTAATCAGTTCAACCTGCCATTTTAATAATTAATTCATCATTGATCTGACTAGAATCCAATCTAAATTGCATATTACTGTGTAGAGAATATATTAAAGTATTCATGCTAGTTAAATTATGTTCTTTACAAAATTTATTATCACTTCTGCTAATAGGGCAAATCTAAATGCTATTATAGCATAAACCTGACATAGAGAACCATGAGCAAAGTCAAATCGTTCTAAATTAAATTTCAGCTCATGCAAAATTTTACTGTATTATAATTTTATCACCTGCGAGTTATAGAGATATATATATATGTATAACCAAATAAATAGTTAGTTGTAACCTACATATCACCTGCGAGTGATATGAGGCCTATATACATATATATATAACGGAAATGCAAAACCTCCAAACTTTATTAATCATACTAGAAGGTTGAAATCACTTATAAGTAAACTAACTTATATATGTAAACCAAATTGCGTAAAGCTGTACACCCAAAATTATTATTGATAATGCATCACTTACGTGTGAACCCATTGAATTGTAATGTCCCTGAATCACCTGCATGTGAAATCCAAAATTTGTTTACTATAATAATGGTTTGAGTTATTGTTACATTGTATTTATTAAATTTATTTTAAATTTACTCTAGTTTCTTGTCTTAGTCTTGCTCACAGACTCACTATTATTTAAACTTTAGTAATTAGCTTTATAATTTATTGAAATTTTATATATAATTAATAATGATAAGTGTGCTACATGATACCTATATAGATATGCTATATAAAATACCCATTGTTACCCATCTTGTGTGCTACTGTTGAGCTACTGCTGGCATGTGAAGAAGAGAAATGCTGCTGTGACCTCAACTGTGTCATTTGTAAGGTTGTAAGTCTATGAGAAATTGTAGAGGGACTATGGTTAGGCCAGAGCCATGGCTTCCACCACCGTAAACCTGGTCAGCCTTAGGATGATCTATCAGGGTTCTAGATTTTGTTGCGCAAATGCACATATTTGACCATTACATTATATTTATTTGAATTCTTTTTTAAGTAATAAAGTTTTTCGAATAAAAATTGAAAAGATTAATAAAATTATCACAAACTGAAACTAGATATTTCTTGGCTTGTATTTTATATATATATATAGTTAGTTTCATTATAATGTTGAAATGAACAAATCTATTGATAAATGTTGCAGGATTAATTTTTGGGTCTTTTAGATTTATTGATAAATACATTTGATTGTTTTGTATAATGATGCATTTTTTTTCTTTATTATAGTCTAAAGTTGAATGCACTTTTGGTGAATTTCACCATAATAATAGCTATGTTTATGTGAATTTTACTGAAGATGCATTCAACTACAATTATAGTGAACCTTACCGAACGTGCACATAGCTTTAGATTAACAAAGAAGAAAGAAACCATTTTGTTATGCAGGTAAATAAACATATGTAAATTTGAATTCCAAACACAAACAAAAGAAAAAATTGATATGATAAAAAAATAATAATAAAGACAGGAAGACCAAAATCTGAAATGAGAAATTTAAATATGAAAATTAAAATGCATTCAGAATTTCAATACTAAGTATTATGCTATAATATGACTTACAATTAAATCATCTGAAAGCAATGATTTCATTTAACATATTTTGGTTGATTGTATTGATTGTGTTATAAATATATAAACAATTTTAAATATTTTGATTCAAAATAAGTGTTAAAAAAGAAATTGGAATGTTCAGTTGTTAAATTATTATGTAGTAGTACATGAATTAGCAGTCTGCAGCCTTAAACAAAATAACCATTCTTGCAATAAAGACAACTATAGTGATATTGTAAATATATTAAGTAATTATAATAAGCTATTGGTATGTCATTTAGATTTAGCAAGTACATCTATGTAAAGAACCTTTTCTATGCTAAATAGAAGTAAAATCCATGCCTAAAATGCTATTTGAAAAGTTTGTCTAACAAAAATAATATTAATGCCAATAGAAAAGTCTTTATTGGTCAATCTGCTTAATAATCACAAAGATATGTTTGTAAGAAAAGGAATTCAGGATTTTATAAAAACAATTGATATTGTAAATTTATTAAACGCACATTGATTACTGAGACATTGATTACTGAGACGATAACCTCGACAATATTCATATAACATGCGATAGTAGGGACCTCTACAGGTGTTTTAACCACAAGCTTGCAGTTCCCCTCTTTTCTTCCAGAGTGCAAACACCTGTAGAGGTCCCTACTATCGCATGTTATACGCATATTGTCGAGGTTATAGTCTCAGTAAATATTAATTAAAAACAATTGATGTAATTTTTTAATAAAATAATTTAAAACTATCCTGTGAATAAATATTTTTATTACAAAAAAATTGAGTTGCTTCTTTCTCAAATCTTAAATCATGATAGTGACTTCAATATCAATTTAACTACCATAGAAAATATATATATTTCACATTATAATGTCTTAATAATATATAATCAAATGACTGATGCTATCTAACATATATTAATGATACTTCTATATATTATACTAATTAAATATTCTTTCAAATGTTTATAAATCATAGAATTTATTTTTTTAACATACAAATTTCTGAAATTTACACAAGTAATATTTAATTGTGAGGAATTATATTTAAGCTATTACTTAGATTTTCAAATTCTAATAAAAATGTTAAAAAGAATCAGGTTATGAATAAAACTTACATTTTGGGAAAGGCAAGTTATAGTTTCAACAGATCTGTACTGATTAAGGAAAATACGAAAGTAACCTTGACCATTTTCAGCATCATTTTGACCAGTTATGAGTTCAAAACCCTAAAAATAATCATATCAAATAGATTTAAATAAGATTTTTTCAATGTACAAGTATTATAAAGATTAAATAAAACAATTAAATAGTGCACAATTATGGTAATATTGACATATATATTATATATAATTTAAAAATACAAAACAAACAAAAGCTTTTCAAGTAGTTTTATAATGAAATGAAAAAACAAATTTAACACAGAAAGTGACATTAAAAACATTGTTTTACATGAATTAAAAAACAACATTAATGTTGTAAACACATAATTGAAAGGAGTGTGTAGTTACAGATTCATATATATATATTAACTCTCTCCCAACACCTACCTTTCCTATCCACAAATACCTGGGGGTGCCAATTCTATTGATCATAGAATAAACTACTAATCTGATCTCACTTTAAAATCATTAACGAGGCTCTTAAATGATGTTCTACCTTAGCTTAGCTCAGTTGGGGGCTACAGAGGTCTATAGGGTGTAAAATGTATATTAGATGTGGGAGAAAACATTATGATTAATAGGAACAAAACATCTATTAAGTTCTAAGATAAATAAAAATTTGGTAAAGTTCTACCATTTAAATTGGCAAGTTATAGTCTATGCCTCATCTCCTCCCATCATCCACATGCATTGAACAACCTCTACTGTGTTAGAAAATTAAATTAATAAAATAAAGATGTAATGTTGATTTACTATACTGTATAGCCAGTTGGAACTAAATATAAAATAAAATATAACATTGTTTAACTTTTAATTGTACAGTAATTTAAACTAAATAACTGAATTAACGTCTAGTTTAAATAATAAGTGAATACCTCAGGGAATTAATTTATTGCATGGCTTAATTTTAAATCTATGCTTTCCAACAGCTACTAATTACTATTATGAAAGTAATAATACAAATTAAGCAATATCCTAGTAAAATAATGGTAGTCAGATAATGAAAGAAATAGGGTGCATTTTGATTTCAATTCATCATCTAAATAATAACTAAATGATAAAATTTTTAAAGAATCATTAAATAATCAAATGTTTCATACAGTGTTTGGTTCAAGAAAAGCAACATCATCAGATTTGGACATGTTCATCATTAAATTATGGTATAGTGTAATCATATCATATTAGATATGTAAATGTGTGTGCATGTGTGGAAATATGAAATACGAAGGCATGTCAAAGAAGAATTCTGAACACAACTTTAAATAAATAAGACATTTATTTACAAGATAATTTAAACAAACATTTGGTTTTATAATTTATGCATATACATGTTTTAGCTGTTTCTAACATCAATGGTTAAATGGTCTACATAAGAGCAAATAACATAAAGATAACTTTATTTTATTTTAACATATGCCAGCTATCAGTGCATTCTGATAGACTTATTAAAGAAACATTATAATGCTAGTACTAAATAATAACACAAACTAAACTTCCTGATATTTTACTTGCAAAATTTACTCAACCTATCAGTCGATTCTGATAAACAGATGACACAGAAACATTATATTATTATACTAAGATGATTAAATATCAATTTATTCTATATTTAATATTTTATTTTCAGCACACTTAAGCTATCAATCACTTTTGATATGTTCATGAGAAATAAAACTATTAAATACTGACACTAAATTATAAGATGAAACTAAAGCTCTTGGCATTTTACTTCAAATGCGCATCAAATAAAATGAGAGGGGTTTAAATCTAAGAGCAAAAGGTAAAGGTCAAACTATACTTTACAAGTTAAATGAATAATTCTATTAATTAGCTACACTTTGTTTTTTCTTGCTTGCTCATTCAAATGAGGATGGAACATTATGAGAGTTGATGGTATAAAATTTATATAATTAATATGATGTGATTTGAACAATAATTAAAAGTTACACATTAATGATGGATTTCTCGATACCTTCCAAATTAACAATATTTTATGTATGTGTCTGAATTATGCTATCTGTTATAAAATAATTAATATTACTAAATATGATCGGTTTACTTATGAAATTGGGAGGAATATCATAATACAGATGATGACAATGGCCAACCAAGTTTTAATACTAATTCTACTTCAGCTGTTCTGTGAGAAAAATCAATTCTACCTTTATTTTTATTTTATCAGCAAACTATCTTACACTTGGCTATGAGTAAATGATGAAAAACACTCCATAGGGCACATGAGGGATAAAAGACTTTCATAACTCTAATCACAATAACTCCCAAGTCTAACTTCTGAGACTTAAACAAACTAGTGTGGACATGGTCTCATGACTAAAAATAAAAGAAATACATGACTTGGCTTCTCACACTATAATTCATAAAATACAACTACTAAATCTGGAGAATATAATCTACTCCTAAAAAATACTTCAACAAGCTAAGGGAGAGCTTTCTCAATCCTAGACAATATAATATATAGCCCACTCATGGCAAATACTCAAATAAATTAAGGGAGAGCTTATCTTTATCCCTGACAATATACTGAATATAACATAAATACTTTCATTCTGCACAGCCACTAAATACAGTTCAATCTAAGCCTAATAAAGAAATAATAAATTCACACTTAAGTGAATCTCTAAACTTTCCACTTCTCTTAGCACATTTTCATTGTCCAAAACTGATGGGAATTAAATTATTTCTACTTCCAATTCAAACATTATTATAGCTAGATTAAATAACAGTCATGTATATATAAGCATAATAACACACAAACAATTTCAAATCCCAGTAGATAAAGAACTACTGTAACGATATCAATTAATAAATTGTAAAGGTAATAATGAATAAATCTCTCATTTCTGACAAGTATAATATTTTTAATTTGGAAATATACTAATTATCATTGAAGAAGCAAAATAACTTCTAGCAAGCAAAGACAAAATAATTCTTTAGTGCATTTAGCATTAGCACAAAATTGAATAAACGTTTGATTTAGGATATACAATAAACCTTTAAAATTGGAGTAAAATGATTATTAAGCAATAATATTTATAACTTCTTGAAAACGCAAAGATAAACAATAAATTTCATATAATGAGCTCTTTTCAAAAATGAGCTTTTCACCCCTTAACAGTGAATGGATATTTCTATTGCTAACACGTGCATATAGAAATACAAGCACACAAAAAAAAACTATATTCAAATAAAACTAATTACCCAGTATGATATTTTTCCATATTATACTTTTGGTGAGATGTTCTTGAAGAGAAAGCAATAATAATAATAATAAAAATAAAATCATAAGATGAATTTTTAAGACTATTTATCTATTAAATGCTAACAAAGTAATAATAATCATCAAGGCTTTTCTTTTTTTTGGTTGAAACAAAAGTTTATTTTTAGTCTGTACATGACTTAACTTAGTATGTACTATATGATGATGATCTTAGTCATGTACTAAACAATGATGATGATTGATATAAGTATAAATATTGACAACACACAACAAATTCCTGCAGGGAGATAAATAATATTAATTTGGATCCAATTTAGCAGCATTCAATGTTTTTAGCAATAGCTAATGAAACCACTGACAATATTACATTTGAGAATTCTTCAATATGGCAATAAATATTTATTACAATATAGGTATAGCAATAATTTATTATTCAATTCATTAGATATGTTCAAGCATTTGTTCTGAGTTCTTAAATGTCATTCACAAAGCACACAACTAATCAGTTTATAAAATCCACTCAAATTCACGTGTGTTGATAACACCTTTTAATAAGAAAATTCAACTGTAAATGAGGGGAACAATAAATAAAAGAAATTAACATTCAGTTTTATGCTATTATATTCATTTATCTATCAACATATTTAGAGAGAAGTTAATAAATAATCCATTAAATTATATGTTACACATTTGTTCCTTATTTTAGATACAAATGGTTAGTTAAATGTTTTAACAATAACAATAATAAAGCAGGTTAGAATAAATTATTTGCACACATCCTTCTGTTTAAACTTTATTTCTTTATAGTTAGCAAAATTTATTAATAAAGAGTCCTTGAGGTGTTTAGTAAAAAAGTTCATAACTTTTCCAAAATAATAGAGTCCATACATCCCAGTTTCTTCTTTAATATTAGAATTAAGATTTAAGTAAAATAATTTTGAAATATAAACACGCATTTCCATTACTTCTTGAATATTAGAAATTAAATTTAAATGGTTTATAATATAGGTACACATATGCACTTCAGATGATAATTTTAGAATTTAAACTATTCAATTAAAAGCAAGAGATACACCTTGTTTTATTGTCATTTTACATTTTCATGTTCCAGAAAATTAATAATGGTTTTTTACTTTCAAACTTGGATCCTGGAAGAATCAGCTTGTAAAACAAAATTGTACTAATAAAAACTTTTATTGGGAGAGAAAGGATGAAATCAAAAAGCAAAGTGAAGTTCAATAAAGTCCAATGAAGTCAACCTTTTGCAAAAAGATTTCCCCTTTTATATATCCCAGACTATTACCCAAGCATCTGTTCTTCCAATAATCCAAGGTCATTTGAAAGTTCAAAGGTCTTTAGAAACAGAATTGCTCCACCCATTACTCTGAAACTTAATTAGCAGAAAAATATGTAATAAACTTTTTTTGTTTTTGAAAAAGAATCATTTTGTCTTTTAAAAAAAAAATATTAAATTGAACTAAGAATAACATATTTTGTATTTCTAAAGTAACAGAATAAAACTAATGATAATTATTTTAGCAAATAAAATACTTAATAGTATATTTGTTGTTTAGTAATCCACTAATCATGTGATCCATTAATTCACTTAATATGTAACTAAGCTGGTTATTCAAGATATTAGTTATGAAATCAAATATTTTGCTATGAGACATGATATTTCGTGGCTTAATGAAGTACATGAATAGAAAATGAAGCTGAAAGATGGCACAAGCATACATGAACATTCACAAATACTATGCCATAGGTACTAAACTGATCTGACTGAAATAAAATTTCCTATGATAATGAGCCAAACGTATTGCATTATTTCTACTATGGATTAAAATATTATAAAACAAATAAACCAGAGAATCATCTAAACAAATCTCAACACTGTTCTGCTGACAAATAAAACAAACTTGGATCAACTTAAACTAAAAGGATAACTTCTGTGACAAGCCACCCCTTTTCTGTTATTAATTACTCACTAAAGAAAAATATTAAACATTTCAAAACCTTCAAATTATATCTATATGTGCTTTTAAACATAGTTTTAGGTCATTAATAAAAAAAAAAATCAGGTTATTTCATTAGTGGTACATAATTATAATCAAGATTTCTGGTGCTTATCCAGAAGGTTACAATATATATATATAAACAAAAACAAGTTATAATCACGTAACTTGGTGTCATTTGTATTTATGATCAATAGATGGCGTTTTGCCAAAACCACCGTATAAAGCATATATTTGTTTACATAAATGTCAAAAGAGTCAGCATTCACTATCTCTTTTGTTTACCCACCCTCAGATCAGCTGATTCCAAGCTAATTTGCTATCATCAGTGAAGGATAGAGTTAGAAACTAGATCTAAACACTGACTCCAAGCGTTTATGCAAAAAGTTTCTATCAGTTTGCAAGCATGAATTTTTCAGACCTGTAAAGTCTTCAAACCCAGCCTAACAAGCCAGATAGCTACATGGGTCTGATCTCAGTTCAGTTTCACCACATAGTCAAAGCCTCTGCAATATATATCATTGCAAAAATCTTTAAAGGTACATTTATAAAAAACAAAAACAAGTTATAATCACGTAACTTGGTGTCGCTTGTATTTATGATCAATAGATGGCATTTTACCAAAACCACTGTACAAAGCATATATTTGTTTACATAAACATCAAAAAAGTCAGCATTCACTAACTCTTTCATTTACCCACCCTCAGATCAGCTTATGTAAACAAATATACGTTTATGTAAACAAATATACGCTTTGTACGGTGGTTTTGGTAAAATGCCATCTATTGATCATAAATACAAGCAACACCAAGTTATGTGACTATAACTTGTTTTTGTTTTTTATAAGTGTACCTTTAAAGGTTTTTGCAATGATATATATTGCAGAGGCTTTGACTATGTGGTGAAACTGAACTGAGATCAGACCCATGTAGCTATCTGGCTTTTTAGGCTGGGTTTGAAGACTTTACGGGTCTGAAAAATTCATGCTTGCAAACTGATAAAAACTTTTTGCATAAATGCTTGGAGTCAGTGTTTAGATCTAGTTTTTAACTCTATCCTTCACTGATGATAGCAAATTAGCTTGAAATCAGCTGATCTGAGGGTGGGTAAATGAAAGAGATAGTGAATGCTGACTCTTTTCATGTTTATTGAAACAAATATACGCTTTGTACGGTGGTTTTGGTAAAACCCCATCTATTGATCATATATATATATGCATGCAAAACATATACAAATGCTTTTATAAAACAGGATTAATTTATAAATACACATATATTTATGTAAATCTTAATTTGTTTAGTGATCACGTGGTGTTTAGTGGTTAAATCTTATTTGTATTGTCTGTTTCTCCCTCTATCACAAACATATATAGTTCATTTTGTTTATTGTCATTTTAGCATCAACTAGGTGACTTAGTGGTTAGCATAGCTACCTTCCAAGCAGCTGGCCCGGGTTTGCTTCCCAGTCAATGCATTTGACATATGAAAAAAAAAGCAAAATCACATTATGAATAGAATTTATATTTTGAGAAAGGCAAGTTATTACTTCAACAGAATACTGATTAAGAAAAATGTGAAAATAATCTTGACGGTTGGACATCATTTGACCTGTTTTTCAAAAATTTTGAACTATATTTGTATGCCCATGTTCTACTTTATACTACTCAAAGTAAACAAATTCAAGGTACCATTAATTTCTAAGAATATGAATCAAAAACTTTAAAAGGAATAAAGTTATTGAAAATTAAAACTTCATTTTAAAATCTTATTCAAAAGATTATAAGTCTTTTTCTCTTTAAAAAAAAAAAAGGATTTTTATTTTCGGGAAATATTGCTAAAAGTTATTTCCCAATAATATGAATAAGAAGAGATTGCTAAATAAATTCATTTAAAAAAACAATAACGTTATATTGAAATCTTTCTATAAAACCATTGTATCTCATAATAATTTGAAGTTAGTCATAATAAAACTATTATTAATATTTCGTTTCTACAAATACAAATTTGAATATTTTGGATAAAGCAGATAAGTCAAGTTAAAATAAAAGAAAAATAATACAACTGATCGGTTTGAAAGATGTTAACAAATTAATAAAAAAAATCAAATGAAATTTAGTAAATAATAAATTTAACTCTCAACTAACCACTGTAATTGATTAAAAACACAATTTCATTAATATTTCTCATATTGCAATATTGAATAAATATTGGTATGATAAATTTCATTTATTCAAAGCTTATTTCAATTGATGCTTTTACAGAACAGTTTTTGTTTATAAAGCTAAAAATACACTGACTACTTATATGATTAAAAAAGCTTGGTATTATAAATTCTGTTAATTTTTTTCTTTATTACTATTTAGATGCTTTTTTAAAATTTAATGATGAGCAAAGATTATCTGAAAGCAGAAAATAAGGTTGAAATCCTAAATGGTGACAAAACTTACTATATAACAAAAACATCTTATATCAGATTATACAACTGCCCATTGATTTTAATTTAAAAGTTTTTTTTTTTTTTTTGCTTTAAAAAAAAGTGCTACAACTAAATTATCCATTGTTTCAATAGAGCTGAATATTTACTTAAAATAATGCACCTCCATTTATAAGACACCTTTATATTTTTTAAACTACTCAAATTAATCATTAAAAATTTTGAAAACTCTAATGATTTGAAACTTTGTTGTCTGGAAATGTGCTCATAAATTGATTTTTTTTTGTATTCATATTTTCTAATATATTTTGGGACTTCATAATCCAGGAGTTTTTTTTAAGAAACCCCCCCCCCCCCAGAAATAATTCAATCTATTAAATCATTTACATGTTAAGTATTGATTATAGAGTTGCCAGGGCATGTTAAGTCTACAATAGTCAATCAACGATAACATGTACTGTTCAAGTGCAAAGTATATTGAAATTAATCTACAGTTAGTAAATGTGGAATATCATCTTAGCACCTCTTTTACTAAAAAAAAACAAAAAAACAAACAACTTAAAATGATGAAGGTTTAAACATTTTTCACTTTTTATACTGCATTTTTGATAAACTCTCAATGTCCTAAAACTGATTACATTCAGCATAAAATTTTAAAAACAATGTATACTTTTATTATCAACCTTATTGATTATTGCTTTGTAATATAATATCTTAATAATGCATTTTGATAAATAACTTTATTTTTCACATACTTCACTATTTAATGCATTAATTAAAATGTCTTTTAAGCAGAAGAAAAGAAATTTATTTTCAATTGCAGTTTGAAATATTATAAGAAAAGCACTTTTGGACAATGATAATTGGTAGTTACTATTATTTAAAAAATAATATATTATATATGGATTAAACATAAAGATGACCTATATATGTATAAAATGTAATGGTCATTTTATAAAGTAATTGATGGTATCTGAATCTCCATTCAGATAATATTTCTAGGCTAATCTTATACATCCAATATAATATAAATATTTAATTCACTCAGCCATTAACATCTCATATCTATATAATAGAAAGAAATTTACTTGGGAAATATCTTAAACCTGGTCCTTGACAGTAAAATCTATCTTTTAATTCTCCTTAAATTAGGGAAATGTGAGAGTCATTTTGTGTCTTATCACAATCAAATCCCATCCTCCAAACACTTCAACACATATAAAAAAATTCAAGTTTTAATATTAAAAAAGATTAATATGTTATTAACAGATATATAAAGTTAAGAAAGAATTGAATAATCTCATATTCAAAGTAAACTAAGAAATTGAAAATGGGTGCTCCAAAACATTAATTCTAAACATTATATTTGATGATAAATAAATTAAATATTTTAAAATAATATATTGAAAATGTAAAAGTTAATGTTTTTGAATTATCTCAAAACATATAAAGCACATAGACATGCACACACATCCTTTAAGAATAATTTAATATATTGTTTGAGTATGTTTACATATTATTTTTCAAATGTATGCTGTAAATAAAATGCCAACAAATGAATTTACTAATATGTACATTATTTTATTACTATCATATAAAACCATTTATATTATAAGGATACACTTTACATACTATCAGAAAGCACTACACGTGCATCCACACTAAAGACTAAACCTACCAACAATAGTCAAAAGCATATTATTAATTATATACTAATAATTTTGTTTAAAATTGTCATTTAAATTCTTTACAATACTGAATTAAATGATCAAACTTCAAAACACCAGCAAATAATTCATAAAAATCAAAAGAAAGAAATAATTAAAGTTTTAGTTACTTGTTAATCCATTACACAAGACATGCATATATTCAAGTGATCTCACTAATTGGAATAAAAACATGAAAACTCAAAATGTCATGATATAATAATAGAAATATATAAAACAAGATGGACCCGCTAGTTTTAGAAAATGGAAGATAAGATAAAATGAAAGACTTGTCTTCTTCAAAAAATGATTTGAAAATAACATTAGCAATTCAATATGCATATTAGAAAAATCTAATTTTGAACCCACTATTCAAGACCATTGAACAAAAGCCACTGAAACATCATATCCCTAAAAAAGAAAATAATAAAGGAAGATAAAGAGAAAATTGATTAAATCAATATGAATAAATCATATATTTGGTAAAAATTTATTTTATAAATATTGGAAACATTTTATTCATGATAATAGCATCAAAATTAAGAAATCATTTCAATCTTAATGTGAGGTTTTTAAAATTAAAAATCTACTATTAACTCTTTATAAAACCAAGAACTTCAAGCAAACTTATCAATAGAGTTACATAGTTAAGTCTAGCTAAAGAAAAGAAGAACATCATGGAGAGGGAATTGTTTACCATATAACCATAAATGTTAGATTTTACTTTCAATTAAAATCAGTATCTATCTACTCATTCATGCTGAATAAAATGACAAAAATATGCTACAATAACCAAAGGAAACATCTTAGATTGGAGTGAATACTGTTGATGAAAGAAATGGAATTACAATCTTGAAGATTCGAATAGTATTTAAACATGATACAGTGGATTTTATGTGAGATAAAAGAGTTTCTTAAAAAAAAATTCATTGAACATTTGTCAATATGAACTGCTGATAATTTAAACTTTGGTTTAACAACACAGAATTAATATATATAATTTTATTTTTTCTTATTATGCTAATTTCTTTCTTTTGATAATAGTGAATTTCATCCAACCATAAATTAGATTTATATAGAGGGGATGGTTGGAAATATTATTATTTCAACTTATTAATAAAATGTAGACATAGATATCCTAAATTTGCTTAATAATAATTTTGACTATTTATAGATTAAAAGGTAACAGTTTATTATTTCACATAATATTCAATATATATATACACACACCTGGGTCTCTTTTTACGCGGACTTATTTAACACGATTTTTAAGTTGCGTGATCCATGTTTCACCGGAAGTCAAACTCCTATAATGTGCTATTACTTTAAATAATAAATTTCGCGCACTTATGTTATATTGAAAGTAATAGCACATTATTGGAATTCGACTTTCATCTTAGTAATTGCAATATTTTCAGTGCTTTATAATAGTAAGATTTTATGCAATAATGAAATTAAAATCATGATTTCCACATTTTATGTATACACACATTAAATTTTACAAGATTATAATGTAAATTTGTTCAAACATTGTGCGTGTTAATTTTGCATTTTAAATCACATTCTGTTTTTGTTTTTAAAAAAAGAATGTAATCAATTATTAATCACTTAGTGTCTGCAAGTTTATTTTTAAAAGGTGAGTAATAGCAGTGGGCATAATTAAATTTGACAATTAAAAATTAAAATCTGATTTTTAATTGTAATTAACAATTTAAAAATTACTTACGGTGACTTGAAATTAATGTGATGTGAAATTTGATTTTTAAACGGAATTGAAAATTAAAAAATTAAAGACAAAAATAAGAATTTAATTTTTAGTTGTTAGTTTCATAAACAATTAATAAAATCATCATCTCAAAGATTAATTACTAATTACATTGTCATCAAAAAACCATTGACACAACATGAGTGTGAAGTTGGCGCTAGTTGTATTTCCTCTTGTGAAAAATCTGATTTTTTTACCAGTTTGCAAACAAATGTGTTTTTTTGGCAAATAGCGATAATAATTAAAATGTGTATAAAAAATGTAAATTACTGCACTGTAAATTATGCATAAAAATATATTATTTTGAATAAAATTAAATATAGTTTAAAAAAGTTTGTCTTGTATCAATTTTTTTCAAATTTGAAATTTTTTATTAGTCATATTTTATTTCCTTATTTTTTTTTGTGTGCGAATTTTAAAGTAATTTTACGTTGATGCTTTGCTTTTATGCGAATTTTGAAAAATCACAGACCGCATCCCCCCTTTTTCAATGTAAGTTATGTTTATTTTTGTGTGATTTCATTTGCGCGTGTTTTCTGAGGAACCTATCTATCGCTAAAATGAGACCCAGTTGTAAATATATATACTATGAAAACTACAATGTGAAATATTAAATGTTTGTTATAACTAACTTATTTATTAAATAATTGTTATTTGGGCTATATGATTAAAACACTTGCATGACTCATCTTTTCTATTATATTATCATACCATTAGAAAATAACTTTCAACATATAGAATAATCCTTACAAAAATTCTAATCCATGGATAAACTTACCATAAGTAAAAACAAGAGAAAGCTAAGGATAGGAAAATTAATTAGGGTAGATATATAATAATTTGGATGAAGGTTTTAATTTTTTTTGTGTTATAAAGTTTAAATTAATAAGTTTGGGTAATGAATGATTATCCTTTATAGTGATAAAAAAATTAGATTACCAAATATTCAAGAAATAAAATGAAGGATAATCACACTTATCCCAATCTTCAGTTAATTATTGTACAATTCACATATTATGTTAAAATATAATTATGAACAAAATCTATTATTGTTAATAACTTTATTAAATATTTATTATAATAATCAAAGTTGTTGTTATTTATCTGCTTCACAATTCATCACATCACACCAATATATATATATAATTTGCCTACAAGAAGAACCCATGCATATTCTTCCTGGGTTTGAATACTGTGGTATAACATTGGCTGAGTAGAAGATAAATGGAAGAAGACATATTAAGTCGAATTTCCTTCTATTTAACTGTTAATACTCTTATGATTATATTGACTAAATTGGTTAAATTAATGAACATAATAAGATGTATCCCTCTTGAAGCAATAAATCATTGTTATATATGGTTTCCAGTCACATGGCATTGAATCATATGTTAATACCATCCTGTTACATATGGTACAACCAGTCATTGGACATTGAATAACATATCAATAATACGATCCTGCTTGTCCTGTTACAATATATTTTTATTAATATAATATGCCTAACATAATATTTATTTATATATCATTAAGTTTATTATGTCATCCTAAGAATAAAAAAAATATTAATCTTAAAATTTTGTTATAAGGTAACATAAAATATTTTGATATATCAGTGTAGAGCTATTTTACATTATGATGCATTATCAAATCTACCATTTAATAATGAGATAAACTATTTTAGTTATTTTAAAAAAAATTTAATTTAGATAATTTCAGAATTAAAGGAAATAAGATAATACAATTTTTACATAGATAATGTCATCAAATTTAAACTCAAATTTTAACATTACACTATACAAATATATATATATATTAATAACATTTCATAAAAGTTAAAGCAAAGTATTAATCATTTTAACATGTATAAGGATGAATTTAAAATAATGATCAAACTCAAATCTGTTCTTCTGTTAATGATCTCAACACTTCACTACATATTTATTCATTTCTCCTATTTTAAATTCATGCAAAATTATTACTATATATTAAAATAAGATGATTTAAATTTTATTGCTCAAAGACCCTAGCATTTTTATTAGCAAACCTGTCATGTAATTTTTTATTTGCCTTTTTTAATAGTTAATAAATCTATGTAAAGAGTTTATTCTCTAAGTCTAATGTTATTTGAGATATTTAAATTTTTTATAAGTATAAAAACCATTAATTTAATACCCAAAAGATGTATAAATTATGTAAATCATATCATAAATACATAAAAATAATGCTAAAATTTAAACAATAGATTTGAAAATTAAATGTTCATCCATAATTTTAATATAGTTTCTACCATTTTTTTTTTTAAATTTGTAAATAACTTACATAGTGATGAATGATTCAAATTGATATGGTATTTGGTTACATTATAATGTTAGGAACAGAGTAGTAAGTGGAAACATTAGGTTTCTTTTCAATTCATTTTTTTCAGAGTTCTGACAGATGGCTTACTGATTATTTTGATCATGAATCGTTTCCTTTTTTTCCCCCTTAAAATTTATAGTAGTGAAATTTATAAAACCACTTTTTTAAAACAGTTTTAATGGAGTCAGAGATATTCCATATAAAGCTAGTTCTCAGTCGAAAGGAGAAACCTTAGGAATGACTAGCCTACCATTAAACTTTAAACTTTCAATTAGGTATTTTTAGCCTTCTGATTATTGCAATTACAGAACATACATCAACTGACTTAAATTGTTTTAGCCAAATCTATTTATAAACTGTTTTTTTAAAGCAATATCAATTACTGATAAACTTTTGCTAAATATTTATTTTACCAGTCAGGTATGTTCCAAGGAATAATTCATCCTTTGTAACTTGTTACTTTTCTTCTTGACATTGTACTCCAGGATACATTAATTATATATTGTTTTCAAATTACCTTATTTTAAAATTAATTAAAAAAGAAACAAAATAAAGAAATATACTAACTTATTATTAATTTTTTATTAGTCATTCATTAAATTAGAGTTTATCTAATTAATGAATAATATTTCTGCAGTGTAATTTTTACTACACCACTGTCATGCAAGATAGGAACCAGTTTCTATCCACTTCTAACATGTTGTGAAGGGTAACCTTATGACCAAAGATGTGAAAAACGTACAATCCCCAAGATGCATACTTTGTGTTGGACCAACACCATCAGTTGACCCAGATCACAATCTCTTATGCATATCTTTATCATTGTTCAATATATATGGATAGTCATTCATTACAATTTAATTGATATGCCAAAGTTACTGCTCTCACATCTTTGACACATACCACTTAATAGAAATACATTAATCCTGTTGTGCATGAGAGTAGTGCAGTGAAATTTATCCTATAGAAACATTATTCAATAAGTGGATAATTCATAATCTAATGAATTACTAATAAAAATTATTAATATATTTTTCCATTAAGTCATTTATAGCTAAATTGTAACATTGAGACTTGCAGACTATTTTCAAAATTACAGTATTAAGTTTAATATTGCTATAAAAATCTAAAAAAGTCAACAAGAATTATTATTAATTGCTATCATCTGAAGGTTTTATTATTCAAAACATGGTCAAAATATTTCTACCATAGTTTTTAATAGGCTTATGGCATAACTTTTTAAATTAATGTGATATTTTTAACACATTAAAAATATTTAAAGTGATCCCAATCAACAGAATACAATGTCAAATTTGAATTCATTAATTATTCTTAAATTTCTTAGCCAATCATTAAATATTTGTTTGTACATTTTTATATTGCTTATAAAACTCCACATTCATTTTATTATTAATCCAAATGAGAATCCTATATTTCTTTTCATTAAGTCATCAAAAAATATCAATAACACAATCCTTAAGAGAATTTCATATCTTAATAATACGATGAAGTAAAATACCAAATAAAAAATTTGAATTTATATCGGAATTGTGAACATCAAGTATTCTGTCAATACTTTAAGATAATGACAGTTACCATTTTAACTTGAAGAATAATAATCTAAGATCTATTTAAGATCTAAAAAATACTAATTTAATATTGATATATTTTGTGTCTTAACTATATTATACCCACTGTTTTAAATGTCGATGCATTAAAGTTTTTTTTATAGTGATGTTTATGCAAAAATAAAGTGATTATAATATTAAGTCTATTTATCATGCTAACTTTCAATGAATAAAGGTCATTTAGCTGCACAAAATCAAGATAAGTTTCAATATCCATGTGTTATAATTTACTGCTTCAGTTAATATATGCATTAAAGTTTTCCCCAAAAAAATCAGTTTTTTTATTAGTATTTATCCAACAATCAATTTAGTAAGAAGTAAAACTTTATTACCTCAGATGTCCCAAATTTGACATTAAAACATAAAATCTAATAAAATGAGCTCAAGAACTATTATATAAAACATTTTTTACTATCATTAATATTTCATGATACATCTAGAAATTCCTAGGTTTGAAGATTCCAAGTTAGATCTTATATCAAATCGAATACTATATGGCTTTTGTCTTTCTCATGATGGAAAACCTTTTAAATACCATATACCTATTAATTTAAATAAATTTTTGCTAAAGGAATTTATCAATGTTGAATCACCACAAATGCTTTGCTACATGTATTAAATTAATGTTCTAAATTTAGATGTGAAAGATTTCATACAAAGAGGAATTAATATGCTAAATTTCTAATAAAAATAAAGCACTTTTATTATCACCACTACTTACTACTCTTCCACTAGTAGTACTTGTATGAATATTATTATTTAAATAAGAAAACATTTAGACATGTTGATCTAGACAATATTTTCAACAAATCATTTTTTACCATATTTCTATTTGCTAAAGGAAGTTTTTGCCCTGTATAATTCTAAACTGGACAACAATTAATTATGTAGATAAACATATGATCAGATTTGCAAACTCCTCAGAATGATAAATATGTTTTTATCCCTTTTCAAAATGCTGGAGGTTTTGGATGTTTTGCACATAGTTTTGTATACCATAAAAGTAAAGAGAAAAATTGGAATCAGAAATATTATGTTAATATGGTTGTACAAACACAATATTATTGTCATAGTTAGCACAGAAAGATGACCAAACCATGAGAAAATCATGCTTAAATGCAACAACCAAATTTATCTCTAGAAACAATGTTCATAGTAAACAAAAATCCCCAATCCTGTTGTTCATAAAATATGTTGGATATTCATTTGTGTTAAATATGATATTCATTTCCTAATAATTCTTGCCAGAATCAAACTTTTTATCAAGTCCTGAGCAATAAGTAGTGTTAGAGATTAATGTACACTCTATGTGACCATTTTGAATGAAGGCTTGCTGACATAATGATTGATACCCTAATATACTATAATTTCTGATTCTAATCGAGTTAAGCTTGAACATTTTTTCAACTAGATAAGATTTTGTACTGGAAAAATAGGATGATTTCAAAAGCCAGCCCATAAGCAATCCAGTTAACCACCTACATCAGTGATAAAATTAATTTATAGCTATTCTTCGATGAAGAATAAATTTCCATAATAACGAAGTTTAGTAGGATGAGTGTCCGTATATAATTATACAAGAAAAAAACATTTAGTGTTATATAGATTTTGCTCTGAATAAGAAACATTTTCTAAATATTATTTTTTCAATGTGTGCCTAATTATTTAAGAATTTTATATACATTATCATGATAGAAAGACAATGAATGTAAAAGTAAATATATTTTTGGGTATATTATATTTCATAATATATTTTATTATAATCTTTGGAAAAATAAAATAAAATTCACACCTTCAAATATTCAATATCTTTAAGTAGCGTATTAAAATTCAAAAAATTGAAAAGACGAAAAGAAAAAAGTGCTTTATTAAATAAAAATATTTTAAACATATTTTAAAAATTGCCTTTAGAAATAATTTAATAAAAATGTAGAAGATTAATAAGTTTTAAGTATTAAAAATAATTATATTAAAAGAATTATTTAATCAGTTTAAATGATAAAATATAAAAGGAATTAAAAAATGAATATTTTTTAGTGATATTTAAAATAAAAAAAACATCAGTCAATTAATAGTTTATAGAAAGTAATTTCAAATTAATTTATCTGATAATATAAATTTGCACTTTAAATTTTTAAATATATATATCGGGTAAAATTCACAGGCACGCAAATTTTAAAGGTAAAAAATTTCAATTTTATATAAAAAAATAATTATGCAGGTATAAATTAATTGAATAAATTGCTGTCTAGATGTCACCACATTTACCATTACTTTTCTGATCATAATCAGAATTTATAATTCATTCTTGATTACTTGCTTCAAGTCTATTCGACTCTTCCTCTGATCTTATGACTATCATAAGTGCCCCTTTGCTTAAATTCGTCTACCCCGTTTTTCTTCTTCATTTTTTATAATTCATTTTATATCACTAATATTATCTCTAATGTAATTTCTTTTCTTAAAATTTTCAATACATTACCATTTTATTTATTATTTTTAATAACTCAGCATTTCTAACATTATTGACTCAAATAATATTTATTTTAAACTATATGTTAAGATTTTAATTTATATTCTTAATAAACTAGGTCTTTTATTTTAAAATTCTACACTCAAAGTCTCTTCATTTTATTAAAAAAGTCTGTTCATGAAAACAATTCTTATTTATTTTCTTTCTATTATTGGCTTACTTTATTTTCAAAATATTTACAAACTCTCATTCTATGTCTTCTCTTAATTATCAGATTTAATTTTTATTTTCTCAATTTACTAAACAACGCTTTAATTTTCTTTATTATTTTCATTATACCTTTTTTATAACTATAATCAATCTTTTTCATGACTTGATTCCAGCATTAATTTCATTATTTACCACACTCCATTAATTTATCATCATAAACATTTTTAACATCAAAAGATATACATCCTGTTTTATACCTCTCTAGTGATAAAAATATCTTTAATTTAATTTAATCTGAGATTAAAATCATATAAAACTATGAGATAAAAAATTCATGTAATAGATAAATAACATACAATTATTATTTTTTTTTTACAAAATATTTTGGAAATCAAGATTTATAGAATTTTCTTATTCTTAAACAGGATTTTCAACAATACTTCTAATTAAAAGAAGTTATAGCAACAATAATTAAGTTCTAAGAAAAAGATTTTTATCTTCTTTCCAATAAATATTTGAACATTAACATAGTTCGTTTTTAAATTTAGAAACTAGTGTTAAACATTTGAATGTGCACATTTTTTTATGGAAATTTTTTATTAAATTTGTATTTTAATGAAACTTGTAAGTTAAATAAGGATTTAGAAAGTTTATTTTTTATGTGTTTAGCATTTTTTGTATAATTTATAGTATATATATATAATCTGACAAAATTGTATCATTTGTTCAATAAACATAATGAGTATATATATATATTACAAATTAATTATGATAATACAAAAAGGTGTTACATACAGATATTTGCAGTTGGAAGGCTTCTTTTATAAATATCAAAAGCTACTATTGTTTATACAAATCCTTTCTGTTATTTATTTATTTACATTTGCATTCAAATTTGACACAATCTTTTGGAAATGCTAAGAACTATAAATATCATCATGTCAGATATTTTTATGTAAGAGTTTCTCATCTAACATTTAAAAATATACAATAAAGCTGCAAATATGCCATATCTATATACATGATTTCAAATATGTGCTATCCAAAAAAAAAGATAAACAAACAAAAATGTAAATAAACAAAAATGCATTAAAATTTGTTAAAGTTAATACATCTTATGATATGCAAGTAGCCATTTTTCAGTTTCTGGTTACCATATGTAATGAAATTAAAAAATAATAATAATTAAAAATTTGTAGCTAAGTTTTATAATTTTCCAACAGCCATTTTTCTGTCTCAGAGTGCTAGACACACTTTGTTTATTTATAAAAAAATTTTGGTTTTATTTAAAAGCACTTATATTTTATCTTTTCTTTATTAACTTTTCACAATTTGATGTGCATTATTTTACATAATAAATAATTCTCTAGGCATAATGTTAAAAGGTTTACAAAATTTAAGAGCATCCTTAAAGTTGATTCTGACTCAAAAATGTCAAAGCAATTGGAGTTATTGTAATTTTTTGATAATAAGATTATTATTACATTTCTATAAAAAAAATATTGAAAAAAAGGAATATCACCCAGAATATATTTAATTGTGATGAAAGTCAGTCATTTTGCTATTTATTTTATTTAAAAAATGAAAATAAAGTACAATAGGTTTTATTTTCTTATTCTTAAATTGTTCAGTCATTGAATGAATGAGCACACACTCAATAAAATGTAAGTAAATGTGTTCCCTCAATTTATAATTAATAACTATATTAAAATTACTTTTAAAAATTTTGTTTATACTATAATCTTAATATATATATATGTTAAAATGAAGATTTGCACGGGTTAAATATATAAAATATATATTTTGCTATTGGTGGAATTTTAATGTTTTATTCAAATCAGTGATTGTAGCACCTCTACAACTGTCTTTCTACCTTTTATAACTCTGTGGATGACTTGTGTGACTATGTTGAAACATCAGTATTATAACGTTTACCATTTTGCTAGGCCTCTACACGCTAATATAAACTGCGTGTGAGTTGATCAAGCTATGTCAAAAAAGAAAAAAGTTGTATTTCTATTCTAAAAACATAGCTATATTTCCTGATCAACTCGGCCTATTAATAGTTGAGAATTATGCTATTGATGAAATCAGCTTTTAATTTATTCAATATGGGTGCCAGGTCCTTTTATTCTATAGAGACCACTGAAATCTGTCGCCAGCATGTCTCACAAATAAAAAAAAAAGAAAATACTTTTAAACTAATCGGTATTGCATCATACCATAACGAGAATTATTTTTTTAAAATATTATTATTCCTGGAATTTATTAAACACATTGGCAAAGGTAGATTATATATTTAAACATCACTAAAATAATATTAATAAATTTAATAATAATTAATAACTATTATTAATAATGCACAAATGAAAATTGATATTAGAAATATTTTTTTATTATAACAGACCAAAAATCTGTTTAAGTTAAGAGTAAAAATCTGTTTAAGTTAAAATGAGAATTCCTAATAAGTAAATTAAAGAGAACACATATAATTCAGATGTAAAATACTAATAAAATAAATAACAGTTAAACAATTAAAAAGTTCTTGGTTAAATAAGAGTCTCTTGATCAGTTGAATTAAAGTCACTATCGGGATCCTTTTATACGTATATTTTTAAGAATTGTTTGCGAGACGCTTAAATTTGTCACAATCAGGATAATGAAGCATAACTTAGCGGTAAGTTTTAGTGAATTCACGATGGTTGTAGATAACTATGCATAGTTTTTCGGGGTTAAAATAAGCTCACGGCCTTTGATTATTAGTTGATCTTGCAGTCCATTCTCCTAGTCGGTCACAAAAGCTTTTCTGGTATACATCTTCAGGCACGATGTCTTCAGAAGCTCCGGTTCACTCCGACATGCTGAATTACTTCAGCATAGAGCAGTCTTGGATATATTATTGTTATCCAAGACCAACTAGAGAAACCAATGAACAAGACGTTTCTCCAACCGAATCCCTCCTTTTTATACTAGAGGTCCAGTTTTCGGACTTCTGCGCATGTTATTATCATGGCATTTTTTGGTTCATAATCTTGTAGATTCTTTATAAAATTTATGTTATAAAGTTCTCTTTCCTTATCAAGTTTTTTGGCCATCTTTAATTAGCCAAAATATTTTTACTTTCTCTTATTTTTTTTTTACGTTTGGAATTCTTTTGTTCTCTCCGATTCTAACTTTTATTTCTAATTACATTAAAAAAATACAGAATAATAATTTAACTTTCATTGTACGTTATTTTTTTAAAAAAAAATTAGTCAAAAAAAAAATCTAAATTTACTTTTATTTTTTAGCTTTTACCAAATGCCAATATTTTTGCAATGTATATAAATAAACATTACAGTATATTAATATTAAAAGTTTTTAACACGGATGAACCCACAAAATATGTATTTTATATATATGTCTATTACATACATGTGCATGTTGAAAAGTAATGCCCACTTACAATTCAACAAACAATATGTATTACATTCTAATCAAAGTTTATCAATAAAACCTGCACTATTATACATGATGTATGATTACACAAGAAGGCTTGAGACTGACCCTTCATGTGATTGTATTATCAAGATATAATGAAATCTATGCAATTTTAATTGTAAAATATGGAAAATCACTAAATATTGTTCCAACAATCTTTGATCTTTGCTAACAGCAGAAAAATTATGTTCATAATACAACACTTTTTTTGAATTAATCAATTTTATAGTTGCTTTCAATGGAGGGCATTAATTCTTTATTATCTAATAATTAATTTTAAAATAAATGACTTAATATATATACAATATATTTTCTTAATAACAAATAAACAAATTGAAGCCCAGTGGTAATACTTTCAGTATATCCATGTTTATGATTGCAGTATAAATGTAATAAACAGACTTATCATGTGTTTATTGATTATCATAAATTTATTTTACCTGCTCTAGATAACTTAACACCATTCCTAGCTATTCTGTTTAATTGACACTTACAAAAAAATCAAGTCAGATGTCACATGACTTAATTTAACAAGCTTGTATTACAAATATTATATATAGAGCTCACAAATAAGCTCTTAACAAGCTTAGCAGAATATCTCCAACCCACACAAGTAGCTGCTACTGGTGTCCTCAGTGAGGTGCTAGGATATTCAAGCATAAGATTAAAAATACCAGGCCAAGCCCAGCACTTTATCTAATGGATAACTATTAAGTAGAAAATCTGAAAATTTCTGACATCCATATGTTTTCTAATCCAGCTATATAATTTAAGTAGCCATATGGGACTGAACTAAGTTCAGATACACCATATATTAATAGCTTTAGCAATATAAAATTGCCAAAGCTTTAATAGCAAAAAATAAAATTACAAAAAAATCAAGTCAGATGTTACATGACCTAATTTAACAAGTTTGCATTACAAATGTTATATATAAAGCTCACAAATAAGCTCTTAACAAGCTTTGCAAAATATCCTCAACCCAGACTGGTTTCTGCTACTGGCATCCTTAGTGAGGTGCTAGAATATTCAAGCATTAGATTAACTCTATATATATAACATTTGTAATACAACTTATTAAATTAGGTCATGTTACATCTGACTTGATTTTTTTATTATTTTTTTTCCTATTAAGGCTTTGGCAATTTTATATTGCTAAAGCTATTAATATATGGTGTATCTGAACTTAGTCTAGTCCCATATAGCTATTTAAGTTAGATATCTGGATTGGCCGACATATGGATGTATGAAAATTTCAGATTTTTTACTTAATAGTTATCCATTAGATAATATGCTGAGCTTATCCTGGTATTTTTAATTTAATGTTTGAATATCCTAGCACCTCACTGAGAACACCAGTAGCAGAAACTGGTCTGGTGTTGGGAATATTCTGCAAAGCTTATTAAGAGCTTATTTGCAAGCTCTATTTATAATAATTGACACTTAATAAAATACAAATATTACTATATAATTATATTTAGAATATTATAACATAATAATGTCAATTATTTCTTAGGTTAAACAGATAAATTCTTTTGAGATATCAATTGAATTGTACTATAAAATAAATTTAATCTTATGTTTCACATAATCATATATAAGTCAAACTTAATACAAGCAAATTCTATTTAATATTTATATATGTGCCCCTTATCATACATATTTTATGACTCAGCACATATAATGTAAATCAACAATTTACAAATAAATTTATAAATGGAATCATCAGAAATATCCTTTCAATATGAATAATTATTCGATAAATGATTAAATGTAAAATAATGCTTTTGATTTGCAAAATCAGTCATTCTTCTACATCATTTTAGTCAATATAAATTTATAATAAAATATATATGTATAGAATATGTGTGCTCTATGCACACACATATATATATAATGCTAAGAGACAAGTGGTATTATATATCTTTTGAAGAGTTTATTTATGATATATAAAAATCATTAGAAGTTTCAATTACTTCCTGTTTAGTTATATATAATCTGAGTTATTTATTATTTACATATATATGTACTCCAGAATGATAGTATTCAAAATCTGGGCTGAGTTAAGCTATCATTTATTATGCTTTTCAATAGGATTGCCAATTTCATACAACTTATAATAATGTTTATATATTTTCCAAAATATTTCTTTAAGTTACATTTAAAACACGATGCACTGAAAGAATAAACTCATATGACTCAATGATAAAATAATAGCAAATTGTTTATTCTTACCAGGATAATAATATTATAAAATTAAACAACATTCAGTATCCTACTCTGGAAACTACTGATATATTTAAAATATACAACAATATAAATGAGATTACATCATTGAATACAACTGTGCTATCTGCAGTTATAATTTGGATAGAATAATTTTTTTCATATGTTTAAACATCAAGAAATGGCTTATTGCTTAGGAATGACAAAGTTGGGTAATGACTCATGAACCTTAAACTCCAGGGTCTGACATTCTACCCATTCACTTAACCAACTGAGGTTTTTTATTTACTTTCTTTGACTGTCAACCAATACAAGAACTTTTAACACCTAAATAAATTTCTCTCAACTCAACATTCACATAAAAAACCTTTTAATAACAACGCATCTAACATGCATATACATATTTAATTAAATCTAAAATTTATTTACAATAATTGTTTAATTTAGGAAATGCACAAATTATTAATAATTTTTGTTAGAATTTTTTCTTTTAAAAAAGTTCACTATTTTCAATAGCACTTAATAAATTATTTATTATTATTCCTTCATCCAGATTCCTATTTTCTATATTATTATTATATACAGTACTTTAATATTGTTTTTCTATATCTCACATCCATAAAATTTTCAGGATTTTAATTTTATATTATATCTTTTATTATTATTTGTAAATATATATTAAAACATATTTTAACTATGCTTTACATTTTTTTAATTTGATAAAAATGACTTTATTACTATTAATATATTATCCTAATGTATTCTATAAGTTCAATTATTTTTATAAGTGTGGCAATTAGGCAAATAGTATTGTTTAAAAATATTTTAATGATATTGTTATTTATAATAATAACAGAAGTGATATCGCACTATTTTTGATGCAGCAAGATAATAGTCATATTAATATTTAAAATAAACACGTTTTTGTGATATTTGTATAATATAATGCATCAATTTATTACTATTATTTTTTGATGTATATTAAAACCACACAAGTTAGTATCTAGTTTGTGTCAAAATGTTAGAAGCCTTAAAACTGTTTCAGCTTAGTATAATATAAAGTCGTAGAATTTTCTTTCATATTTCATTTAAAGACAGCATTAATAAATAAATGGAGGTTAAAAAACTTTATACATGTATTAAATCAAAGGTCAAAATATTTAATTCATTTATATTATGTTTTAATAACAATGACTTTTTAAATGTCTCATTACTATTTTGATATTTATTTACTTTTTTTTTCATCCTTGTACATATCTTTTTTTTCTTTTTTTTTAAAAAAAAGGTATCCCTTACTATAGTCATCATCATCATCATCAACCATTATCAATCCACTGCAGGAAGAAGGTCTCTCCAAGTTTAATCCATCTTCTCCGATATTTAGCTTCTCTTCTCCACATCACCCTGCATACTTTCTTATTTCATCCATCCATCTCACATGTGGTCTATTTCTGGGTCTTTTACAATCTCTTGGAATCCAGTTTAAGATTTCAATTGTCCATCTATTATCATCTCTTCTAGCAATCCTTACCATAGTAAAAATCTATATATATATAATAAATAATAGAGGTAATCATGTCACATTGCTTCAACTGATTAAAATATTGTAAAATAATTGATCTGTGTCTCAAGGATATACCACTGAACTTTAAATATGAATTTACATATATGGTTAAATAAGCTTAATTAATATCAGGCATTTTAATAAATATTACATAAACTGATACAGACATTTATTTATATACATTAGTGCAAAAAAGAATTGCATTTACATTCAGTTGTTTGTAAGATCGAATTATATTTATGTATCATAAGTGAAGAATTGAATTAGAACAGTTTTATTTGACCACGTAAAGACTTTCTTTTTATTTTCCTCAATTGGGGGATGATCTAGGAATCAAATACTTTTCAAAAACTACTACTGACATTTTAAAATTGTACCACACAGGGCTAATTTATATAATGTATGGATATCTATTAAAAATTTTAAACTCTGTTATTATTATTATCATCATGATCGCCATTTATTGACATTAAATTTATGTTAACTTTTAGAGATCATATAAATAAATATTTTTCCATAATGAACAAATTACTTGTCAGTTTTTCCAAAGTGATTTAAAAACAATTTAAAATTTTGGTAATAAAATATATCCACATCATTGCAGCACTGACTATATTTCCATGAATTATATACTTTCTCAATAAATTTGACCTAAAGTGAGCATTTCAGACAAGAGTTTGGGTGTAACATGTTTTCCTTGTAGTTTAAGGAATTATTAAAAGTCTTCATTAATGCCACAATTTTTTATGATAATTCTTTTTCCTTTCCTTGGATTATTCTCATTTTTTAAGTGTTCATGAATAATCTGAATTTCAGGTTTTTAAAGTTATAAAGCCAACTAGCTAATAATAGTTTTAACAATCCATTTTTTAATTGCTTTTTGTTATCCCACTATAATTATTTTAATATTTTTTTGTGTTATTCATAATCTTAATTTCAAAATTCCTTATTAAATCCATTTTCTTACTTTTATAATTAAAAAACAATCATTGTGTAATGCAATATTTTTTATATTCTTTTAATCCTAATCGAAACTTTAAATTTGTATTCCAAACTAATTTAACATTACCTGTCTGGAGTATAGCTATCTCAAAAGGACATAATTAGCCATTAATTTGAAAATGTTTGTTTATTATAAAATAATCCATTTTCACATCTAAATATACTTTTAATGTGCTGATAATATGCTTTAATTCTTTGCTTTTACATCTACTCTCAACTTATTTTTGTTAAAAAATTATGTACAAGGAATTAAAAAATAGATAAATCACATATATATTATAATAGTATTACTAGTAAAAAAATTTCCACCAGATGGACAATACTTTATTTTTTCTCTATTCTATTTGATCGTAAAGAGATAGCATATTTGCATGCAATGTCATTGACCTAGTTCAAATCTGAGTTATGTAAAATTATTTTCAAGAGGCTTAGAATTTTTCTTGCAGGTAGTTGGCTCATAGTAAAACAGATATCTATTCAACAATGGTTGATAAATAAGAAACCATAAGGACAAACTATAACCCTCTCTACCCATTGACTCACAAGCATAGTAAACAAGGTATTGTTCTTCACTATTTCTTTATGAGTGACTGTTAGGGAGATCTTTGTACTGCAGTTAAACATTTATTAAAGAGGCTATTTTATTTATTATAAGTTTTTTTTATTATTTTTAATTAGTGTAGTAATAAAAATGCCAGTCTCTGGACTGTAAAATCTTCAGATTGATTTCTGTCTTAGTGCTTCTGGAAGTTGAACTTCTTAAGAACCAATAAACAATAAATACATGTGATTATTATTTTTAATAAATTCATTATATAACTCTTTTCCAACAACTTGTGAATACTGCATCAAATTGCAGTTACGGGCATATTTATTTAATAGTCAATTATGCATCATTTATATAATCAATCCAGATGATTCTGATATCTTTACCCTATTGAAAAAATAGCTTGATTTCTACTTATGACTACTATTGGATAGCTAGTTGAGTTGATTATAGAATATGTACTTTAAAAAGACATTCTATGCATGTTTGTAATATGAAAAAATTCACTGTTCACCTGGCTTAGAACTGAATTCCAAAACAATCAGATAAGCAGAAGCACCAACACTCTATCTTCAGTATGTTAGACTTGTGATATATATTTTATATTCAGTTTATTTTTTTGTGTGCTTTTTCTTATGTTTTATCTTTGGGTTGGAAGTAATAGTATATTTTGTGTACTGAGTACAAATTTATGTTTGATTTAAGACTTTGTATAAAAGATATCAGTTTGATTATCAACAATTATCATTCAAGAGAAAATCTTAGCCCTTTTTCTTTGTATTGGTAAATTTGATTGTTATTCTTGAAATGTCTTTGACAAGCATAGGCACACTTTTTCAGGGTAAAGACTACTTGTATTTTTTCCAAGTTTCAGGGTCCCCTATTTATATATTATTACAAGCATGGTTTTAAAATATCCTTCAACAATTTCTTTTTTTTTGGAAATGACAAGTTTTCATGAGATATATAACACATATATTTTGCATTCATTATTGTGAAAAAAATCTGTTCTTCCCACTGTATATTAAAGTTGTATGTCTTTTTTGTCTTTGCAATTGTTTCAGATATCATACCCCTCTTTTAATATATAATAAATTTATAATTTTTTATGATAAATTAATTAAAACTGTGCACTGTGACTAGATACTTTTTATTTCATCCTTATGTTGTGCAGTGAATGTATTCAAGCTGATAAATTCATAAGTGATATACAAATCGTTATGCATTTTGACAAAATGTGTGTATGTCAAGTATCTATTTACATATAGTTGTTCAATAGTGAAGAGCCAATTTTTGCCTGGGGCTATCTAATTTAGTGTAATGCAATGCTATTGGTTATTGCTACTTTTTTAAAGTTCAGGTGGTTACCCAAAATATCTTGATAGTCCACCAGTGGATTACAACTGCACCTTGCCCGCCCTTGTCATTGAATGTTTCTCCTAATTTAATATTAGAACAATCACAAATAAGGTTTATCATTCTTTTTCTAATTTTTTTTGATTTTAAATAATCTTAAATACACATCTTATTACACTTATCAAAATAAAATACTTTATAAAACCACTTCATTTGTATCTTTAAACTTTTTTTGAACATTTAATGATATTTTTAATAATTCTATTAATTTCAGCAAAAATCTCATCATCATTTTGAAAAGCTTCATTATGAAAAGAAATTTTGACATATGTTACATTTATAAAGCATTTTGTAGTAATAAAAATTTAAGTAAAATAAAAAGATTTGTAAAGAATTATATAAAAATTTTACATAAATATATCTTAAAATATAAAACTATAGGACAAAAAAATTGATAAAAAAATAAAAATGTGGTTTAATGACAGATTGTAAAATGCAGTTTAGTAAAAAGAAAGTAAGAAGTCAATAATTAATTGCTGAGTGAACAAAACACTATTCTATCTATCATGAAACCAAATTATAGCAAACAAATAATAAATAAAATTAATCTATATAAGCATTAATTTAGATATAAATAGGCAACAATATATAAACGATTCATCAGAAAAACCATTTAGACAAAATAAAAAAAAATATTTAAAAAGAACTGACATTTAAAAAGTGAAAGTAATTCAGAGTAAAAAAATTAAAAAAAATAAATTTAAAAATCAAAATAAAAAAATTGTTATAAAAGCAATTAAGAACTTTATAAATTACGAGATTAATCATAAATATTTAAGACGTTTGATACTTTAAGGTAAACAGAAAATAGTCAAGAAAATATATGTAAAAAATATTTATAAAGCTCATATTGACAATAATACTTGATTTCCATTAAAAATAAGAGTTTCGCATATTTTTAATAAATAATATTAATAAAAAGTTAGAATTAAAAAAATATTAATTTTAATGCATAAAAATCCATTTAATCAATTAATAATAAAAATAAAAAACAAAAAAAATCATCAATAGTATTCTGTCCCAGCATTTCAATTCCATGTAACTCTTCCAATCTCTTATAACATCCAACACTATCAATCTTTTTCTTTCTTTTTTCTTGATTTCATATTCACCATTCCCTCCAAAACATCTTTCATTAAATTATAATTTCTTCTTAATATATGTCCTATACAGTTTCTCTATTTCTAATTTCCTTAATCAATCTTCTTTTTCCACTTCATCTTTACAAAACTTCATTTGTTATTTAATTCATCTAACTGTTTTTTTTTTCCATTCTTCTCCATGTCCTTATTTCAAAGCTTTCAATATGTTCCTAATTTTATTACACATTATTCCATGTTTCACAACCAGAAAATATTATAGTCCTCATGCAACATTTAATTAATCTTTTCTTTAATTCTCTCTTCAAAGGTCCACACAATATATTTTTCTCTTAATAAACACTCCATTTCTTAATGCTACTATTCTTTTAACTTCATCTTCACTTCTTCCATCCTCACTCAACTAACTACCCAACTATCTAAATCCCTTTATCTGATGAACTATGTTATCATGGATTTCAATTTGCAGTCTTTTAGCATTCCTCCATATCCATAAACACTTAGTCTTCTCAACATTAATCTTTATTCCACATTCCATACATCCTTCCTCTAATTTATTCAACATATCTTGAAGACACCTTTCATTCTTAGTTATAAGAACCATATCACCTGCAAATCTTATACATTTTATTACTTTCCCTGCAACACTTGCTTCTTCTCAGTCTAAATATTTATTTAATATGTATTCTAAATAAATATTAAAAAGAATAGATGACATACTAAATCCTTGTCTAACTCCTTCATCAGTCTCATTATTCTCCAGTCTAATTCTTATTCTTTGCCCAGTATTCATACTCCAAATCAATCTCCTATCTTTCCAAAATACTCTTATATAAATGACCATAAATTTATTCTAAATTATTCTAGCAAATCCTTTACCAAATCCACAAAACATATTTCAATATATCTCTTTGCAATTTTTCTAACAACATTAATAGCTATTTTTCCCCTCTCTAAAAACCAAACTGCTCTTCTTCAATATAGTATTCTACCTTCCCATAAATTCTTTGAATTGAAATATAAAATAAAATTTTGGAAGCATGAGATAACAAACTTGTTGACCTGGACTTTTCACTTTTAACAGCTTTTTTTTTTTTTTAGCAATTGGAATCATTACTATCCTTCAAAACATCTTCAGGACAAACTCCACTATTATATATCAAATTGTGAAGCCCAACTATTTCCTTTATAATAAATTCTCCCATTTCTTTCAAAAAGTCTATAGATATTTCTCAAATCCAATAATATTACCATTCTTCATTTGTGCAATATATATATATATATTGTTATCATCCACTTCAAAGTCTGTTTCATTTTCAAGTTCATAATTAATTAAATTATTTTTTTTCTAAATAGACACTGAAGATATTCTTTCCATCTTTTTAATATATCACTGCCATCAATTAATCTCTTTCCATTTTTATCTGCAATTTTACTTGCTAAGTATATCTTTTTCTTCCAAGTGACATTTCTATTTCTATCAAATATGAGGTCATATTTTTTCACCTGTTAAAGCACTTCTATCTCTGCATTTTTATTTCAACCATTATTTTTTGCTCTTCTTAACTCATTACTATTTTTCCTATATGCACTTTGCCCTTCTTCAGTATTAACATTTTTCCATCTTCTCTGTACTTCCATCTTTTCTAATGTACCATCCATTATCCAAGGTCATTTAGCCTTCTTTAACTGAATAGTACTTATTTCATTTTTTGCTATTTTTAATAATACTTCATTAATCCTTCACCAACATTTATCAGAACTATTAATATATTCCTCATCTTTATCAATCATTTTTATTGAAATTTTCATATATTAAACCAAATTATCCTTTTTCCATTTCTCTCAATTTATTTTCCATGTTACATATCTTTTTCCTGTTTTATTTTTTTTAGCCTCAATTTTAATTTAGTCATAACTAAATTATGATCTGAATTTATATCAACACCAGACAAAGAATGCCAACTTGTAACTATCCCCAATCAATATATAATCAGTTTGATAACATTCTCTATCACTTGGAGCTTTCCATGTATACAATCTTCTCATATGTATTTCAAAGCAAGTGTTTGCAATCACAAACCCATTCTTCTTACAAAATTGTACAAGCCAGTTACCTCTTTGAGTTCTTTTTTCAATATCAAAATTTCTTACAAATTTTCCATCCTTCTCTTTCTCCACAACAGCATTTCAATCACCCAGTAGAATAATATACATGCATTTTCCCCCTGACATTGAATAATTTCCTCTATTTTCTAATGTTTTTCATCAATTTTAATATCATCATGATTAATAGTCATATAAATTTGTATGTTTACCAAATTCCTAGGACTTGCAGTTATTCTCATCATCATCAGCCTATTATTAATACAATATACTTGGCCACACTATTCCAAATTATGTTTTCCAACAGCAATGCCAACTCCATTAATTGGTATATCACTACCCAAATAAAGTACCATCACTACTTACTTTCCTACAGCCTTCCCACCCCACTTAATTCTATAACATCAATATTATTTATACTCTCTCTTTCCAAATTTTCCAATATATAAGCAAAAAAATTAATTGTTGATATTGTGCAATCATATTTAAGATGAATTATTAATTTTAAAAAGCTGAGTTCAGGAAGCCACAAGACAATGATAGAATAAATAAATGCTAGTCAAAAACTAAAATTTGTTTGAAAAATTGGTAAAACATTTATATTGGAATTAATTTTATAATGAAACTTTTATTTTTGAATACACAATTCTTTAAATTAATGTATCGTTTTGGAATTATAGCTAATTAACAATATTTTATTTTATTTTTTAAAAAAATGCAATATTAGTAATGTTTTTGAAAAAATAAAAATTACAAAATATTGTTTCAAGCATATATAGACAATTTGTATCTTTGTTTTATTTTTATTTAGAACAAATAAATAAAATAAACTTTATGAATTAGTAAAATTTTGGCAATGTCAGGAACAAAAATAATTAAAATTATATATTTCAAACATATTTTTTTTAGCTATATGCCTGGGAGATCATACGATATTCAAATACTTTAAAGATAGAAACTTTATTTATGCAAACATTTGAATTTTATATATCATTTTATAATGCACTTTAAAATGGTTGTACAGGATCTTTAATTTATTTACACAGGCCACATTTATTCAGATAATTATTAAGCATATTTCATAAAATAATTTAACAAGAATAAGCAGTATATGTTTTTATTTTTAAAGTAAAAGTTTTAAAACTTTCCATTCATAGATGAAGTTATAATTTTATAACTTTCTACATTATTAAAAAGATAATTATATTTTGGAAAAACTGTAATATGGACAAAGAATGTAAGAAATCCTGGCAATCATATCTCAATCATTTGTTGAAAACCTAAAACCAACAATAATTTTATTTCCTTGCACCATTTTTAATTCAGTATTAGTAAAAAAATATTTTCCCCAAAATGACAAATTTTTCATTTCAACTTAAAGTAATACAAATTTACACAGGTAGATGTTAAATGATTTTTTTGTTTTGTATTTTTGGAAAATATAAATTCCTAAAGGTGGAAATGATTCAAAATGTAGTTTTGACATAAATAAATTTACATATTCATTTCAAAAAGAAATTTAGAAAATTTAATTCTCACTGACATTAATTTCTAGCATGAAATATAATTTGCTTATACAATAGTTGTCTTTATCATTGTATTTAGTATAAAAACATATAAAGTGAATTTTAAAACTTTGTAAGGTTTTATTTTTTGTAAAATATTGGCAATTATATATTGTAATGGTCATTCAAGCTAAATCAAAGAAAATAAGCTGGGCTTGAAATATAATACCCATGTTTGATTGCTCATCAACAAGTGACAACATAAATCTTAGCTTAATTTTTCAAAAATCCTTAGCAAAATACAACAAGTAGATCAAATTCCACATTAATAATGTCCATTACTACACTATTGTATGTGAACATGAATATTTCTAATGTATCTCAGGGTTTTACAGCATTTATTACAGTGTATATGTTACTAAATATATAAATGTTCATCAATGCTTTATATGTGTGGCTAGCATAATATCAAAACTAATAAATAATGTACTGAAACAGATATTATTGTCATCCTATCTGTTTCACTTTTATGTCTCCACAGACACATCTATGCTGGTTTTAAACACTCTAGTATATGTGTATATATATCCACACAGTGATGTATATGTATCCACACAGTGATATATGTCTTTGCACAGGTGTATATGTGTTTACACAGTTGTATACATATCCACACAGTGATATATTCATTTACACAGTTATATATGTAATCACAGTTTTATATGCATTCAAATAGTTATATGGTTATTATCACACATACAAGCACCTATAAATGACTGTAATATTAATTTTTGTATAGATATATTGCAGCATTTATGTTTTGTTTAATAATTTATATATAGTATAAAAGTTATTTTATTTTGAAAATGTAGCTAAATAATCTTTAGCAAGTTTGATTTAAATGAATTATAAATTACATGTGAAATTCACAGATTGGTAATAAAACAATTTAGAAGAATTCTCAAGTAAGATCAAATGGTTCCTGAGTTATTAGCATTGTTCTAAAGCTCATTACGATTGTAATGAATTTCTTTTTCCAGATCAAGCCAGTAAAGGTTTTGGCAATAAAATAAAAAAAGATCAGAGTCAAAAGAAACCGACTGCTGTAAAACTTAGAGGAAGTTTGAATTCTGGTTTAACATAGATAGTCGCTGGTTTTTGATCTGGAAAATATAAATATTGCAGATTTTTTAAGTTAAAGCTTCTTGTTCTTGAGCTTGCTTTCCTGTAAATTATTGTGGAGACCAGATTCCAAGATGATTGAGTAAAATAAAATATTTACTGGCTCTTGAGCCAGGCTGGTGCTCTCAGTTCCTCCAAACATACCTATGAATTAACTTTTCAGCAACCTGCATGAAGGGAGAATGTGAAGAAACTTAAAACCTATCTGAAAAGAAATGCCACTGAAAACTATGCTGCTGTTTGATGCCCTGTTCCAGCCACGATCATTGATATACGCTTCAAGTCCAATCAAGGAGGCAGTGATGGTAATAATTTTAAAAACTGCAGTCTATGAAAAATCTAAGCTAGCTTTAACACTTTAAAAAGAATGTTCTATCTAAATTATCAAATTCTTTAATTTTTACCCTATTATAAAAGAAACTCTGTAAATCTGTGTAACTTTATATATATATTGTAAAAGAAGAAAAAAAATCACTTACTTTAATTTTTTAAACTGCTGAAATTTTTTATAAATTAAAAGATTTCATTTTTTTTTTATTTTCTTCAATTCTTACAAACTAACGGTCTTGCCTAACTTTGATATTTTTTTAATATTTGTTTAAATGCATTTTTTTTTATGTTTGATATGTGATAATATGCTCATATTTCGAAACAATGAAACTAGTTAAGTAATTTATAAAGGAGATAATTGTAATCTTCACTTTAAACATTTAAAAGCATTATTTGTTTTATTGAATCATTGTTTCAAAATTATAATATTGATGATAAGGGAACACGCTAACCGCTCATTGTCATCATGGTTATATATATATTATAAAATTGTATTTTTCAAGGTTTGCTTAACCGATTTTATATTATAACTTTTAATATCTATTAGTTAAAAGGGGATATATTGTCTAGAGATGATAAAGTATATTTGCTAATGTTTGTATTAAGTCCAATCAAATATACTTTACCTCCTTAATTATGAATATTTATATGCAGATATTATTTATTAGATAGTTTAAGACCATTTTATTAGCATACTTATAATGCTAATTTTTAAGAACTGTGTTGAATTAGCTTGACAGATAAAGGCTATCTGTTTTAGGCACAATTAATTATATGCATACTTATTGCTTTATATATATTGTGTGCATTGCGGGTGTGTCTTTATATAATGCACTTATATGTGTTACATTTTGCTGCATCTTACATGGGTTCACGGTAGCAAACCACCCCATTATTTAGTTCGGGTATGGCTATCTTTATTAGAACTGGAGTATGCAGACCCAGATTTTTCCTAAAACCAATCTGAGTTCCTGAACTTATATGTTCATATATCAATAGCAGCAAACCGTCGGTCTCAGAGCAAACTGAACATTTATGCTGAAGCTCTTGATTAATCACTCACTCACACTGCAAACTTATTTCTTTAATATTTTATATAGCGCCATGGCACATATATGTGAATCTAAGGTAACCAGTTCTTTTTCCCTTATTAATTAACCATTCAGCTTTAGACCCGAGTTTGAATCTAGATTATCAGGTTGAATCTGTATGATACTGAGCTTATTTAGTTGCTCATTTAATTAGTATATATAACAGCCATTAAAGCTGTCTACTCGTCATCTCTACTAAGCTATCAGCTTATAACTTAAGCAAACCAAAATCATAGGATGAGCATATTAAATGATTAGGCATGACTTACGCACACCCACACATGTATTGTAATATATTAAAATGGGATAGATGTCTTGATAACAATCCCATCCATTATAAAATGTTGCTTGTATTAGATACCTTGTGGAATATTATACAATCCTTGCCATTGTGATATTTTCTTTTATATTTTTGTTATTATTTTAATAAATCTTTTTAAATATAAACTGTTGTATATTTTTCTTGTTCAGATTCTAGTTCAAACCAATCCACATTATTTTGTCCAATCCACAGAATATTATTCAAATTTCACAATTCATTACTCCAATTTATTTATGATTTTATATGCTATATGTGTATGTCTTTGTAGTTAAGATTAATAGAGTGTTAAGTGCTATGTATCACCCATTTAGTTAGGTTAGTAGTGATTTTAAGTCTCATGTTTCTACCTGTTCTATGTCGGCTTGTGGTTAAATGAGGACTGAGAGTAGCCTCAGGGATGTCACTCATAAGGTGTTAAATTTGGAGTACTGGCAGATGAGTTGGAGTTTGGTCAAATTAGAGGTCTCAACCACCTCACTTCGGTCAGCTTTGGTATATTTTGCTTGGGCTCTGAATTTTGTTGCATGAGTGTACAAATATGACTGTTACATAGGTTTTTTTTTGCCCCCAATTATGGATGCCCTTCTGTGGGGCCTAATTAATTTTCACGACCCTGTAAGATATATAAGTACAATTTTTGTTTTTCCTGATTATGTAAATTTTTTTTTCACTGATTATGGATGCTTAAGTCAGTGGGCTTCTTCAATTGATGTTCATGTCCCTGAACTGAGTATAGGTCCTGAACATGGTCTTGAACCGCGTATAGGCCTTGAATTGAATATATGTTTTTTTTATGAATATATGCATTTATTTTATATTTTCTCTCCAAAGATGGATGCCATGCATTGACAAAATTAGTTACACACCCTAAACAGAGTGTGTGGGTGTTGATGATATATATATAAAAAAATTTTTTGTGAAATATTTTTTAACAATATTGGCATATATTTTTTCTTGAGCATGGATACCCAGCCAGTTAATTCGCATGCCCTGAACTGATGCAAGCATTGAACTAAATACAGGTCCTGAACTGAGTACAGGCTCTGAATTGATATTTATATGTATAATTTATTTTTAAATTATGGTATTGCAACTGGGAGAAGTGTTCCCAACTATATACACACATCACATGAGCTATATATGTATAGAAATTTTTTTTGTTTATTTACTAGAGACTCTTGTTTTAATTTAAGTAATGAAATTTTAAAACTGTCTCTGGCTCAGTGTGTACATATGCAGATATACATAGAGGTAGCATGGATCTATGCAGGATGTTTCAATAAGATATTGGGTGGTTGCATACATATTGGAAATTGGCAATCTTAGGTTATATATATGAGTTGTTTTTCTTGCTCACTGGTGACTGGCGCTCGGGGTTGATTTGAATAGGTTGATAGTCATCCTCACATAAATTTTGTCATCAGCGGTAGAGAAAAGGGTTTTCATAAAGGGGATCTATTGGGTTAAACTTATTGTAAAATTTGGATTGGTTTGGAAACTTAGCAGTGAAACAAAGGAGGCAAGGTCAAGGTAAATTAAATAAATAGAGATATATACATGTACTTCAAATCAAACCTGGCACAGAAAACAAAATTTTTCATAATTTTTTTTTAAGTTTATTTTCTTAGGAATGCGGCTTCAGTGAGGGAAGAAATGAGGTACATTTGGTAATATAATTTTTTTTATTTGTTTTACATAAATGTTATTAAATACTTATACTTTTTTTTTAATAAATTGTTATGCAGGACTGTTAGATGTAAACAGGGCTTAAACTTGATAGTGGCAGTGGTTATAGGGAGAAGTAGTAAGGATAGGTTAATACAGAAATGCAGTGGGCTGAGGGTTAGGGAATTAGAGAGAGGACCATCTTTGGGAGGAGAGTCAGTAAATAATCATTGACAGAAAATATTAATAATTTGTTTAATTGTTATTGGCATAACCAAAGCTGAAAGTTATTATGGACAGCATTATAGAGGAAATCATGGAGGGAAACCAAAAAGTCACACCAGCAGCTTTCTGGTTATGTATGAAAGCGATGATGAAGACAATCCAAGAAGACTGGGGCTTTAGATTAGGAGAGAAACTGGATGCCCTATGAAGAAAGGTGGAGGGAAATAATCAATGTATAGAGGAGTTCCAGAATGGGTTGGAAGAGCATTCCCAGACTAAGATTATAAACCCAGAGAAGCACCCAGTGGATAGTGCAGAAAGTATGGAGAGCAGCCATGAGGATGAGATGTAGATGGAGAAGAAGCAGGAGAAATTCCTGAAGGAAATTTAGAGGATAGTGATGATTGGGATGGTGAACCAAGAGAAGAAAATCTATATTATCAAAGGGGAAGATTTGAAGGTCTTGATGTTACAAAAGATTCAGATATGGACTGTCATTATAATTACAAATGAGTAAAGTCATCAGATCCAGAAGATAGTCTCCAAGAAAACAAGCCTGCTGGAACTGCAGATTCTTGTATGACTGGCAGTGAGGATACTAAAAAGAATATAATTAATATATCTGAGATAGAACCAGTAAAAAGGGTAATCACAGAGGAAGAAGAAAAGGCAGAATCTTCTTTTGAAATAGGATTAAAAGAGCAAAGAATTGATTTGGAGGTTGTAGAAGAAAGGTTACAGGTTAGTATTAAAAAAGAGATATTTGAAATGAGTGAAAAAATAATCTAGTGGAGGAACATGTTAAAACAGAAAGGGAGTCAGAGGATAGCATTGAATTAAAGCAAGTTGAAGAAACTTTGGAAATTCCAACCAATGATATTTCAAAGGAATCACAATTTGAAAATCCTATTACTGATAAAGCAAAAATTGAGATCATTAAAAAAAAGAAATTGAAATTATGAAGGGTGATATTGAAATTGTCAATTCACCTTCAGAAAAACTACTAAATGTGGAATATGTCGATAAAATTGCAAAAGGTGAAGTAGTATATACAGAAGCCAAGACAGACATAGTATTAAACACAGTAAAAGAATGTAAAATGCATGTGGAGGTAATAGAAGACTCCAAAATTGTTGTAGGGATTGAGGAGTTTAAATTTGATATAAAAACTGAGGAAGAGTTAAGACTTGATAAAGAAACTGTAGAAGAGTTTAAAATGGATGTAAAAACTGCTGAGGAGTTGCAAGCTGATTTAATAAAATCTAAAGATTTAAAAATTGTAACAAGTCTAAAATCAATGATGAGATGGAAGAGTCTAAAATTGATGCTGTAAATATTGATAATTGTAATATCAATATGGAAATATCAGAAGATTCAAACATCTATTCAGAGACTGCAATGGATACTGAAATTTATACAAAAAACATGGAAGGAATGGAACCTGATGTAGAAATCATGCAGGAATCTCTTGAACAATGAAAGATAGCTCAGAACAGTGAGGAGTCTATAGATACAGAAGTAAATGAGGAAGAGTACAAAGAAAAATTTTTTTCAACCTCATCTAAATGTATTATTTTTATTGAAGAAATTAAACCAAAATCTTCCCCAGAAATACCAAAAATCAATGCAATTGAGGTTACCGAAACTTGCATAGATAGGAATGTTTTAGAAGATAGACCTTTCTCAGAAATTCCCAAAATGGAAGAGTTCAATCATATAGAAGAAGACTGTGGAGCTAAGTCTGAGATCAAGGCCAGGTGGGACCAAGTGATTTTTAATTGTGAGAGTAGCCCTGATACTTTCAGAGCCCAAATAGGAAAGACAGGGTGGAATAGAAAGAGGAGAAAGGAAGATACTTATGTTTTTAGGAAGGAAAAGCAGAAAAGAGTGCAAACTCAGGATCTGAGAGAGGGATATGTCCGGAAATATCCTACATATTTTCCTTTTAGGAAGAAACGGCACCAAACCCAGATGACATGTGGGAAGCATAGAAAACCACTGGGAAGAGATAGTAGTTGTACCAGGATAGGACTGATGGCATGGAAAAGGAGGAAGAAAGAAGGTGCCTATGTCTGCAGGACTGGGAACCAGAAGGGGGTTCAAACTTGGAATTTAACCAAGGGATGTGTTCGGAGATATCCTAAGTATTTCCCATTTAGGAAGAAACTAAACTTCCTAAAACATAATAAGCTCCAGGAACCCAAACTATTTGTGACTGAACACCCAAATTCAACCAAGGTAGGATTAGTTTGATTATCACTCCTAGATTCTACTAAGTGATGCTTGATCATTTATAGAATTGTCCCTACCCCAGTAGTTAGACATTAAAATTTGTATGTGTTCTTCTATATGTGATATTTACCAAATTAGTTAGCCAATTGGGGTTATATTATTCAGACCCAACAGTATATACATATAAAGTTTTGTGTGCTCCCATATATGTAATAACCATATGTTTAGGAAATTAGCATAGCCAAATAGTGTTAGTATAGCCAATTATGGGTAGATGTGTATAGCCTTAGACTTTAGTCATAAGGGTAGCAGCATACTGTCATCACCTTAAGACCAGACAGCTAGGCAAGGTAAAATTTTTGCAGGTAATATTTTATTTCGTCATTTGTTTTGTTATAAAATAATGGTATTGTTGAGGGATATTCTTAACCAAGTAAAATCATGTTTTATGGATTTTTTTTGTAAGTTTGGGGAAATGAAACAGATATTACTGTCCTCCTATCTGTTTCACCTTTATGTCTCCACAGACACATCTATGCCAGTTTTAAACACTGTAGTTCATGTGTATATATATCCACACAGTGATGTATATGTATCCATACAGTGATATATGCCTTTGCACAGGTGTATATGTGTTTACACAGTTGTATACATATCCACACAGTGATATATTCATTTACACAGTTATATATGGAATCTTATTTTTATATGCATTCAAACAGTTATATGGTTATTGTAACACATACAAGCACTTATAAATGACTGTAATATTAATTTTTGTATAGATATATTGCAGCATTTATGTTTTGTTTAATAAATTATATATAGTATAAAAGTTATTTTATTTAGAAAATGTAGCTAAATAATCTTTAGCAAGTTTGATTTAAATGAATTATAAATTACATGCGAAATTCACAGATTGGTAATAAAACAATTTAGAATAATTCTCAAGTAAGATCAAATGGTTCCTGAGTTATTAGCATTGTTCTAAAGCTCATTACGATTGTAATGAATTTCTTTTTCCAGATCAAGCCAGTAAAGGTTTTGGCAATAAAATAAAAAAAGATCAGAGTCAAAAGAAACCGACTGCTGTAAAACTTAGAGGAAGTTTGAATTCTGGTTTAAAATAGATAGTCGCTGGTTTTTGATCTGGGAAATATAAATATTGCAGATTTTTTAAGTTAAAGCTTCTTGTTCTTGAGCTTGCTTTCCTGTAAATTATTGTGGAGACCAGATTCCAAGATGATCGAGTAAAATAAAATATTTACTGGCTCTTGAGCCAGGATGGGGCTCTCGGTTCCTCCAAACATACCTATGAATAAACTTTCCAGCAACCTGCATGAAGGGAGAATGTGAAGAAACTTAAAACCTATCTGAAAAAAAATGCCACTGAAAACTATGCTGCTGTTTGATGCCCTGTTCCAGCCACAATCATTGATATATGCTTCAAGTCCAACCAAGGAGGCAGTGATGGTAATAATTTTAAAAACTGCAGTCTATGAACTTTAATCTATAAAATCTAAGCTAGCTTTAACACTTTAAAAAGAACATTCTATCTAAATTATCAAACTCTTTAATTTTTACCCTATTATAAAAAGAAACTCTGTAAATCTGTGTAAACTTTATATATATATATATATATTGTAAAAGAAGAAAAAAAATCACTCAGTAAATGTCCGGAATTCATTCTCTTCAATTCTTACAAACTAATGGTCTTGCCTAACTTTGATATTTTTTAATATTTATTTAAATGCATTTTGTTTATGTTTAATATGTGATAATATGCTCATATTTTGAAACAATGAAACTAGTTAAGTAATTTATAATGGAGATAATTGTAATCTTCATTTTAAACATTTAAAAGCATTATTTGTTTTATTTAATCATTGTTTCGAAATTATAATATTGATGATAAGCAAACACGATAACCGGTCATTGTCATCATGGTTATATATATATATTATAAAATTGTATTTTTCAAGGTTTACTTAACCGATTTTATATTATAACTTTTAATATCTATTAGTTAAAAGGGGATATATTGTCTAGAGATGATAAAGTATATTTGCTAATGTTTGTATTAAGTCCAATCAAATATACTTTCCCTCCTTAATTATGAATATTTATATGCAGATTCAGGATCTTAACTAGATTATTTATTAGGATCTTAACTAGATTATTTATTAGATAGTTTAAGCCCATTTTATTAGCATACTTATAATGCTAATTTTTAAGAACTGTGTTGAATGGGCTTGACAGATAAAGGCTATCTGTTTTAGGCACAATTAATTATATGTATACTTATTGCTTTATATATATTGTGTGCATTGTGGGTGTGTCTTTATATAATACACTTATGTGTTATGTTTTGCTGCATCTTACATAGGTTCATGGTAGCAAACCACCCCATTATTTAGTTCGGGTATGGCTATCTTTATTAAAACTGGAGCATGTGGACCCAGATTTTTCTTAAAGCCAATCCGAGTTCCTGAACTTATATGTTCATATATTAATAGCAGCAAACTGTTGGTCTCAGAGCAAACTGAGCATTTGATGCTGAAGCTCTTGATTAATCACTCACTCGCACTGCAAACTTATTTCTTTAATATTTTATATAGCGCCATGGCACATATATGTGAATCTAAGGGTAACCAGTTCTTTTTCCCTTATTAATTAACCATTCAGCTTTAGACCGAAGTTTGAATCTAGATTATCAGGTTGAATCTGTATGATACTGAGCTTATTTGGTTGCTCATTTAATTAGTGTATATAACAGCCATTAAAGCTGTCTCTACTCATCATCTCTACTAAGCTATCAGCTTATAACTTAAGCAAACCAAAATCATAGGATGAGCATATTAAATGATTAGGCATGACTTACACACACACACATGTATTGTAATATATTAAAATGGGATAGATGTCTTGATAACAATCCCATCCATTATAAAAGGTTGCTTGTAATAGATACCGTGTGGAATATTATACAATCCTTGCCATTGTGACATTTTCTTTTATATTTTTGTTATTATTTTAATAAACCTTTTTAAATATAAACTGTTGTATATCTTTCTTGTTCAGATTCTAGTTCAAACCAATCCACATTATTTTGTCCAATCCACAGAATATTATTCAAATTTCACAGTTCATTACTCCAATTTATTTATGATTTTATATGCTATATGTGTATGTCCTTGTAGTTAAGATTAATAGAGTGTTAAGTGCTACATATCACCCATTTAGTTAGGTTAGTAGTGACTTTAAGTCTCATGTTTCTACCTGTTCTCTGTCGGCTCGCGGTTAAATGAGGACTGAGTGTAGTCTCAGGGATGTCACTCATAAGGTGTTAAATTTGGAGTACTGGCAGATGAGTTGGAGTTTGGCCGAATTAGAGGTCTCAACCACCTCACTCCGGTCAGCTTTGGTATATTTTGCTTGGGCTCTGAATTTTGTTGCATGAGTATACAAATCTGACTGTTACAATACTGATTATTATTTCTCAGGGATTTAATTACATTTACTAATAACACTAATAATAAAGTTCATATTTTTTATGTAAATAAAGATTCCTTTGGATATGGCTGAATACAAGTAAGCATTTTGTGATTGCTTCTTGTTCATGTCTCATTACATATAAATGTAGCTGTGTAACAAGTGTGTATAAACTTTCACAATGGGTTTTACTAAATAATATTCACTTAATTACTTTTGGATATGGGATAACAAAAATGAGGAAATTGTAATTAAATTTATATGATGATGTTAAAAAATCCAAATGATGATGACAATAATAAAATGCAACCTATTAGTTATAAATAATGATTAAATAATTTTATTAACAAAATATTCAGGATTACATATAATAAAATAGGCATAATACTAATACAAAAAATTAATATCTTTAATCACATTCTCAAGAAACTGAATTTAAAACATGAGCGCTATTATAAAAATGCAGCAGGTAAATTAAATGATGTTAGACTCTATATGTTGCTAAAACAGACAAATTTATTAAAAAAGATTGCTAACATATAAGATATGAAAACCATAATATTGTAAAATAAAATCAAATAAAAAGATTCATCTACATTTTATACATCCTGAATATCTCCTCTATAGGAGCACCCTAAAATGGTATCTACTTAACTTTTATTTAGGTATAACATTTAATGCTTTATGAACAATTATAATGTCATCACAGCCCAATATTTTATATAACATTAAGGTCCTAAACATTAAATTCTATATTTGACCTTTAGCCATGAACTTTACTTTTTATCTATTATTTTCTAACCTTACTATTAAATGTACATTTAAAATATTTATTTTTGAATAAGCACATTTATAATATCATAACATTACTATTATATGATTAAATAAGAAAAATAAATATATTTATAAATTAAAAGCTTCTCATAAACAATATAGAAATTTACTACTACTACTACTGCCCCTACCACTACTGCTACCACCACTACCACTACTACTACTGCCACTACTACTACTACCACTACTACTACTACTACTACTACTACTATTACTACTACTAATAATAATAATAATAATAATATTAATAATAAATAATAATAATAATAATAATAATACCAACAACAATATCTATAAATCAAGAGCATCTCACAATTAGTATAGAAATTTAATAATAATAATAATAATAATAATAATAATAATAATAATAATAATAATAATAATAATAATAATAATAATAATAACAACAACAACAACAACAACAATAACCTATCTCCAATAACAACTACACATTCAAACGTCTTATATCAATTAAATATGTAAACCATACCACCTGGCTTGGTCTAATTCTCCTATGAAGACTATGATTAACTTCACCAAAAATGCCATTTTAGGATGCCCTCCATTATTCTTTCATTTTATATGCCCAATCCAATGTAGATGTGATTTTACAATAGTTGAGTCAACAGAATCACATCCAACAAGCTAAAGAACACATTGATTGGTTTTATGATCTTGTAATTGTATTTTAAAATTTTTACAGAGCAATCATAAATGAAACATTTCTAATGCTGTTATATTGCAGTGATATTGTGTCCAAGTTTTACTTTATAGTAAATCATGTACAATAAAAGCTCTATATACAAAAAGTTTAGTTGCAGTAATTATTTTCCTGTTATAAAATGCTCTTTCAACTTGCTAAAAACAGCAGCAACATATTGAAGTCTGTGTTGTACCTCAACATCTAAGCTCACCTTTCTACTTAAAACTATCAAAGTATTTAATCTGATTTACATTCTCAAGTTGATAAGCACGTAACTAAAATTTGCTAAAGACTATTCTTCAGTTTCTGGTTGATAAAAAACTTGAGTTTATTAGTTAATAAACCAAGGTTTATATTTTGTATTCTAAACATTAAGAACATTCTGCAAATCCCCTTTTAAACTGACAAATACTGTAAACACAAATTTTTTGAGTCTTACAGAAATCAGTTTTATATAACACTAATTCATTAATATTTTAAAAAGTAAACAGCAATTAGACTGTTATATATTTTGTTTGCAATTCATATGTTCTAGTATTAGTGTTGGTGGCCTAGCAGTTAGCGTAGCTGCCTTCCAAGCAGCCGGCCCTGGTTCACTTCCCGGTCAATGCTTTGACACACACACACACATATATAAACTATTAATAAATGTAGAATAAATTGTTTTTATTAAAATACAAGCAAACAAATGAAAATAAATAAAATCCATACAATTGCAGTATTTAAATTAAATAAGGTATTTATGAAAACTTTGAAAAAATAAAGAAAAATTAACCAATAGTCCACAGTCATAATTACCTGCAGCTATAACAACTGGTATTATATAATTGATGAAAGTAAATTAATGTGAGCAACATTCACCAAAACAAAATTTAGTGCAGTTGAATAGATTTCACTAACCTATTTGAATATATAATTATACATAGATAACTATTTACTCACTTATACTTCTATCTTCATGTTGTTCAAGTCTATTTTAGATTTTTTAAATACAAAATTATTCATATATATATAAGCTTAAAGGAAAATATAATTACTAAAAGCATGTTACTATATAACAGTCACCATATTTATCAAATAAAAATAAAACTTTTATTTACTAATATATATTTAATGTTTATTTACTAATATATATTTTGTTTGCAATTCATATGTTCTAGAATTAGTGTTGGTGGCCTAGCAGTTAGCGTAGCTGCTTTCCAAGCAGCCGGCCGGGGTTCACTTCACGGGCAATGCTTTGACACACACACATATATATAAACTATTAATAAATGTAGAATAAATTGTTTTTATTAAAATACAAGCAAACAAATGAAAATAAATAAAATCCATACAATTGCAGTATTTAAATATTTACTTCATATGAAATTGCAATTGGTAAGCCAAAACTAAACTTTACTACTTATATTTAAGATTATTTTTTAGTATAGTGAAGCAAAGTATATTATTTGACAATTTAACATGTAATAAAAACAGATTTCTATTGTTGTGAGTAAATCAACATTTTTTAAAAATAAATATTTTATTTGTTAGAGTTGTAGAAAAGAAAAAAAAAACATTCTAAACAATTACATGTATAATTTTTGACATTAGAAAAATTTTCTATTTTGTAAGTCATGAAATTAATTATTTTTGAAAAAGGTATCAATAGTGTTTTATCTCAACTGGGCAGACAGATTTATTTTCTTTTTTCTCATTTACAAAGGAAATCAAACATGAAAGACTAGTGTTTTGACTAATGATCTTTTGCTTTCAAAAGAAATATATGGAAATAATATAAAATTCATTTGCAGATGTTTATTTTTGTTTGTCAGGTACGTAAATGAAAAACATTTTAACTTTGTAAGTTTTTTACCTATTCAAAAACAATGGAAAAAAATTATAAAATATTATATTTTAGGATATATAAAAACAAACTATTATTTATACTATGTCATTATAATCTTATTAATATTAATTGTTTAAAAAAATTAGCTTCCATTATTTGATTACCTGATTCTTGATGTTTTATTTTTGCTTCCTCTTGACAATAAACAGTACAGACCATCTGCATAAAACTTTTTACTGTGTTTTAAGATGATAAAAATTAGATTGCATGTCAAATGTTTGCTATTATAATACTTATATATATATATTATTGTAGAAAAAAATAATTGACAATAAGTTTTTTTTATATATATCGGGTATATTGTTGTAATAATAGCAGAGCAAAATTATTTATTATCCCATGCAATTTAGTGCAATAGTAGAATAACAGATAGGAGAGCTAGAACTCCCGAATCAAAACTCAACATGTCACTTCTGGTGGCGAAATTTTATATAACTCGAGAAACTAATAATTTAATGTTTTTTTTAAAAATATGCTTTTATTTAATTGTATTCTGCTTTTATTCTTTCTATATAGATAAAATCTTGTAAAGCAATCTTTGTTCACCTGCTAATATCCGATCTATTTGAAATATTGCATACATAATTATTCCTGATAATAAAACTTTGAGTTTATAAATAATTTTTACAAAATCTTAGTGAAAAATTATAATTTTTAATTTTTTATTATATCACATAACTCGGCTAACCTTCAGGCTCAATAAATATACTAAATATTATATTGCCATACCATAAAAACTAAATACCATGCATTATTTGTCTGTATTTTATTATATCAACCTGGATGATTTCATGACCATTTTAGATCACAGCAACACTCAGAAAGCAACAAGTTCTTGAGACTAAAAGCATTTTTTTTTATTTAAAAAAATTTAGGTTTATTAATAATAGGTATATACAAATGTTTCCAGTGATAGTTATACATATTTATATTGTTATAGGTTTCCCAAGAGTTTGTGTAGTATGAGATGAGATCTGATTTGTTTGTTTAGTCAGATTGTAGATCAGAGAAACATTAGTGTGTGTTTAGGGCATTTTAATGTCCATACATTATTCAGATATTTGTGTGTTTCTTTTACCTGTTATATGGTTTATCAATCATTAGGATTGATGTCATTTTGTAGGTAGGGTATTTTGAGCAGTTTCCTGTTTCTTCATGTAGAAACTTTGAGAAGAGCATTCTGTCTTTCTTTTGTAGTTTTGAAAGGGTAGCAGGGAAGAAAGAGTTTGCTTCTGGCTGGGGAATGCTAAACTTTAATTTACATCTTGTCACCCAGATAGAATATGTAACAAATATTGCTATCCTAATGGTGGGGAAGTCTCTTTCCTTAATACACTCTTTGATTGTTAGAATTTTATAGTAATCAATAATACTATTTTGAGATATTATGAGTTTAATCCTTCCCAATCCCATGCAAGAAAGCACAATGTGTTCAAATGTTTTTTCATGCATTAAGCTGTTTGAACAAATGGGGTCTATTTTTCTTATATCTCTTTTGTAATGCAGGAACCAATTGGTATGCATTGCATTTGGTTTCACCTTTATTAGATAGTTGAGGAATTTGGGTTCCAACTTCCAGAATTTGAATAAGGTAGTGATTCTGTAATTGGAACAGCCAAGACTTGGTTTAATTTGAGGTAGTTTAGGACTTATTAAATTGTGTGCATCCCATATGTTAATTTTGTTTTTGAATACGTCAGTAGCAGTGCTGTTATGTTGTTTTAGGAGGGAAATTAGTTGGTCTAGCCAACCAGCCTTGATAGGAGGGGGAGTGTCTGTAGGTATCACCTCTCTTAATATTAGGGGTTGGCCAAATTTTTGGATAAGGTTGAAGATTAGTGTGTGGCCTTTTTGGTAGTTAATGGTTTGAATGGAATGTAGAGACATTCCATTGAGTTTTCTGTGATATTGCATTCTTGAAATACTAATGGAGGTTATGTGGCACTTCCAGAACAGACCTGCACATATCCTATTGATTTTATTAATGAAGGTCTTTGACATGGATATGATGGGTAGGTAGTAGGCTATTTTAGACATTACTTTCATGTTTAGTAAGGCCACCTTGCCTTGGAGGGATAAATAAACTTTTGAGAGTGTTTGTATAAGATGATTTGTTGAGTCTATGATGGTATTCTGTATATGTTTCAACATGGCGGATTGGGATTTATATATAGGGAATCCTAGAAAATTCTGGGGCTCGGCTAGAAAGTTAGATTTGATTTTTTTTACATTAAGAATACATCATGATGATGACTTTTCAGGGTTTATGATAAGCTGTGAGGTTTTAGAGAAATTGTTAAGGATTTTGTAGAGAGGTTTTAGGGTTTATGATAAGCTGTGAGGTTTTAGATTTTGTAGAGAGGTTTTAGGAATTTCTGGGATGGTAGGATAATAAGAACATCGTCCATATAGGCGATGGTCTTCATCGATTTCTTGATGTGTGGTATAAATACTCCAGGGAGGGAGCTCTCTAATGCTATTAGCAGGGGGTTAATGTAGCATGAAAAGAGTAGGGCACTCAGTAGGGATCCCTGCAGAATAGATCTGGTAGGGGAGAAACCGTTGGAATATGACCCATTGAGCGATATGTGTATTAGTCTGCTGTGGAAGAGGTTATCAATGATTTGGATAATTTCTGTGGAAATTTCACATTCATCCAGTAAATCAAGTAGAGTATTAATGTTGACTGAATCGAATGCTTCAATAATGTCAATCTGTACTGCAATAGGTTTGGACAATTTTTTAGATCTGATATGGTCCAGTAATATTTTGACCTCTCCCATTGCAGTTAGTGTGGATGATCCTTTTCTGGCAAATTGTGATTCTGATATTTTGTTTAGGATTTTGTCTTGTATTTTTTCCTTTATGACCTCCTCTATTATTTTAATGAGGATAGGGGTCATGGATATGGGTCTTAAGCTGTTGATGGATGTTGGATCTCTGTTCTTTTTAATGAATGGAACTATCGCTATTGGATAGAGGTTGGCTATTGATCTTTTCTGTGATGATAAATGGTTAATCATTTTCATGATGATTGGGATTGTGAAGTTATTGAGGTGAGTTAGTACAAATTTGGGAATGGCATGCATTCCAGGGTGGACATTTATGGGTAGTGCTAAAAGGTGGCTTTTGAGCTCTGCCTCAGTGATGCCATGTGTATTTACTCTAGTACTGTCTCTTGATGCTTTGTGTACATCCACATAGTGAGCCTGAAGTCAATCTCTGAGGTGTTCTTTGATATGTTGAATCATTTGGAGGCCAGTGGTTTGAAAACCATTGATGGTTATAATTGTTGGAGTGGTTTGTTTTGATTTTGCACTTAAAGCCCACAGCAGGTCACTTTAATTTCTAAAAGAATGCCTCTAGGTATTCTTCTAGTAATATCATCATGAAATAATTCCATCAATTGGTACTCTAAACATGTATTTTTTGGTATATGACAAACTATTTCTAATAGATTTGGAATAAGAGAGATAACAGACAACTAGGGTTAAAATATAATAAATAAAAAAATAATACAATTTATTTACAACTACAGACTCAATAAATCTCCCAGTATTTCATTTTATCCATGGGGTGTATGTTAGATTGGGGATGTTTAATAATGGAGAAATTAACTTATTACAGAGATTACTTGTAGGTGGTGGTATATCTGTGGGTGTGATTTTGAATGCAACTTCAAGATATGGGAAAATTTTGGTGCATGATGATATTAGATGTTTTTTGAATTTGAAAAATGGTGATAGAATGTAGGCCCAGTCCATTTTCAGATAGAGGGTGCAGAATTTTTCTTAGGGATATTAACACTATTTTTTTCCACAATAATTTCCTACACATTGAATAATTTTTTTATGTAAAAGCTTTTGTGTATATTATTATGGATGTATAGTATGTAACTCCATAATAACTAAGAGATTGAAGAGAGCAACTTTGGCATAGAATAATATATATGATTTGCATAGAGAATTAATTATATCCTCAGATTTATTCTTTAATTTCCTCTGTATTTGTGACCACATTTCAGAGTTGCTTAAATGGAATGGAAATCCCAGGAATGAACCTGGTTTTCCTTTGAAGTATTGGTCATGTTGGCATCCAATGCATATGAACCAAGCACTAGATTTATGTAGATTAAATTCAAGTTTATATTCTGCTGAGTAGTTATTAAGAATTTTAATTAGCTTTAGTATCTGTTTTTTTTTGTGGGCAAAAAGATAGTAATGTCATCCACGTATGCAACACATGTAACATTAGCCTTCATTGCAGGTATGGATATTCCAGCCACCTCACTTTCAATTTCTCTAAGGAGAAGATTAATATAAAAGATGAATAAAAGGGCATTTAGTGGTGAGAATTGTGGAATGGAGTTAAATGGAGTGAAGGATGGTGCATACTTCCCCATAAGAGCTATATGAATTTCTCTACAAAGAAGATTTGTAATCAAGTAGATTAGTACTCTTGGAATTGATGTGGCTGCTAATGTATTAATTATGATATTAATTGCTACCATATCAAATGCTGATTTAATGTCCAGTTGAACTACAATGAGTCCATACTTTTTGTCATTAAAAAACTGAGTCAATTACTGTTTATATAAAAAAGTTGCCTGCCCAGTTGAAGATTCCTTCCTTACAAACTGATTTTTTGACAACAATGGCAGAATGTAAGGTTCAATTCTATCTTTAGTTATTGTTTCCAGAATCTTGATACCAAGTGGGCTCATTGATATAAGTCTGAGATTTTGAAATGTGGTTATATTTTCCTTCTTCTTAATGAATGGAACCAATGAGATGGGATAAAGACCATGAATGTGATGAATTCTTTTTGTTAGAAAGTTGGCTAAATCTGCTAGATATTTTACTGTGAAATGACTTAAATGTTTGTATACAAAGCAAGGAATTCCATGTATCCCTGAATACATGAGTTTGATATGGAATACAACTTTTCTTCAAAATCTCTTGAAACAAAAGCTACATTATCTTCTGGTGGGCCCAGAAAGTTTTGTGGGAGGCTGAATATTTCCCCTCTTTGCACATTGTATTTGGATAATCAGTAGAGTGGCTCTAGCATATTATCATCTGTAATGGTTTGCCCTTCTACTTTGATAGGTGATAGAGCCCTGTTTGTTGGAACCTGACCAAGAGCCCAGTAAATGTATTGCCTAGATCACATGGGAGTTTGATTCAAGAATATTTTCCTCTTTATCACCAAATATTCTTTGGGTGAGTCACATGCTGATTAATAGGCTTTTCTGAGGGCTATAACATTTGTACAGCTCTCTGTGTGGAAGCACTAAACATTATTCTTTTGTGCAGTTCATCTGTGAGTGCTAAAATCCTTGAGGGGGGTTGGTTTCTTGTTATTGTATCAATTGTGTATGAGATTATGTTTACAAAAGTAATCCATGTTTGAACAGGGTCCAAATCCATGTCACAAATTTTGAATATTGATATGTATATCTCTGAAAAAAGATATACTTTAGTTTGAATAAAAAAAAATCATTTTTAAGAAAACCATCACAGCTGAATGATCTGAAAAGGATGAGTTTATTAGTAGTATTTTGATCATTTATATTAATAAGAGGTCATGTGAGAGAGGATAATCTAATTTTTATATTCTATTATCAGCATATCTATCAATAGCTGCTAAGATATTTTCACTAAGCAAATAATAAAAAATAAGATCCAGATGAAATTTTGCTATTATATTGATAACTAGTATCTCATGAAAATTTTCATTTAACACACACATATAGCTACTATATATATCATGGAATGATGATCTATAAATATATTAAAATCTGTTTTATGACAGCTTATTTTTAATAGGAACGTAGATTTAGTAATATTATATAAAAAAAATTATGTGTTTATATATAAAACAGCAATACACTTTTATCAGATATTTTTGGTAAGATAAATTAAGTCAGTACATTTATTTAACAAACAATGCATATATTATTTGGTTAATATTTAGCGTCACATTTATAATTTGATTAGGAGAAAATTAACTTATTCTCGTACAATAAAACATACATTTCTTTTTCAAAATCATGCTAATTATTGAAATAATTAAAAGAAAGTTAAAGATTTCTTTAATGAATCAATAATTACATTCACTTTTATTAATTAAGGTCATGTTTAATTACTTTATTAATATTTTTTTTAAAATGTTAATCTTGTATTCAGGCAACAAAACTTTTAATCAATAAATTGAAGATTTAAGACAAAAGGTAAAAATAATTTCTTTTAGATAATAATAATAGTAATAATAATAATAGTAATAGTAATAATAATAATAATAATAATAATAATAATAATAATAATAATAATAATAATAATAATAATAATAATAATAATAATAATAATAATAACTGCGACAACAGCTAACATTAAAAAACAAATAAAATCAACAACATACTTTATTTGCAAGCAGATGTTTCTGTATGTATGATTGATTGTTTGTTAGATGATATAATTTAATAAAATGGTTTGAATTTACAATGAAGCAGTAAAATATTTTTTTTTTTGCTATGACATTAGAAAAGTAACATGTCCTACAAGTGGTTGTTTATTTGCAGTCCTTTTTGTCAGCATCACATTCAATCTACTGCTGGATTAAGATCTCTCCAAGTTCTTTAATTCATATCCTTTTTTTTTCTAAATCAACAAACTTGCTTATTTCATTCATCCATATCACATTTAACTTCATTTAAATCTTTTACAATATCTTGGGATCCAATTTAAAACTTCATCTGTCTATATTCTTTTAGGAATATGTCCAGCCTAACTCCATTTCAATTTTTTATTTCTTTCGGTAATATCAGTGATATATTGTTGTTTTTCATATTTTGCATTTGATACCTTATTATTACTCCAATATAAATTTTTCCATCATTGAATGATCGGAGGCTTCTATATTGTTTTTCTGTTAAGTGTCCAAGTCTCATATTTATAAATAAATAGTAAAAAAACTTTTTCAACACATAGGCATATTTATTAATATGCAATTATCCCTTCCAAAACACCATTACTTGAATTTAATTCTATGATTAATTTCTTCCATTATGTTTTCATATGTGTTAATAATTCAATTATATTACTAAATTTAAAATTGTAACATTCTATACATCAGGGGTGGCCAAACTTTTAGATATTGGGGGTGACTATATTTTTTCATCACTTTGAGCTGGAAACCAGAGACCTTATTTTTGCCAGAATGAAACCAGAATAGAAAAAAATAACAGCTCAAATTCCTTGTTTTTTTTTTAGAATGTACTTACAAATTGTTTTTTTTTTTTATAAGAGCTTTTTAGGTACTCAGAAATATTGGTGAAGTTTTTAGAAAATACAAACATGATTTTTTTTCCCAATAAGATATAAACTGTTATGACTACTATTAAATCAAATATCATCTCAAAATCCTTTTTGTATTACAATTTGCCTGTTCTCCATGAGGATTCTCATATGTGGCTTTATCTCACTCTTAAACTGCTAATTTGTACATTATTTTGCCAATTTTATGATCATTTTATCAAGAAAAACATACTGTATGATGCTGCACTCTTTATAATTATTTTACAACTAAAAAAAAAAATCAATATTTGAATTTAAAGTTATAACAATGAGATAAGGCCTACCTTCCAAGGTGCTGATTGGCTGTTTTATATTGTCTACAAAAGGGAGCACTTGTCAACAATTTTGACAGTTCTAAGTTCTTTGTTTTGATTTTCAAAATGAAAATATATGTTTTAGAGTATTTTTTTACATATTTATTATTATTTTCATAAAATATGTGTGAAAATATAATTATTTTGCAAGAATAGTTCAGATTTTAATAAAAAATATTTACTTTTAGATGAAAGTAAATTGAAAAAGAAATCAATGACATAGGCCGCATTTTGTAATAGGTTATGAAAAGTACATTTTATGTTGTCCACTATAGATTATTTTTATCAATTATAAATAGAAATGTATTTTTGAAAAAAACATTCATTTGCTTTAATAATCTGACAAATTATTAATTTGCTTTTTAGAAACTAAACTAAAATGAGTATAAGTTTAAAAAGACACATGTATTTTTATTGCTGAATCTGTAATTGGCCAATCAAAAATGTAGAACTTCAATTCACCTGGCCAATAGGTATTTTGAATGAGGTAAAGGTTAAATTACAGTTATTAAATTACTATACGAAGCATTTAAAAAAGTTTACAACTTCTTTGTTTTAAAATCAGATCATTAAAATCCTTGTTTCCCCAGGGCAAGTTATTTTCATTTCTCCTCAGGAAAATGGCAATTAAATATTCCTAAGAATTTTAGCTCTAGCATTACACAAAAATAATTTAATTCTTTTCAGCTTTTTCCAATTAGGGTTTATTTTTGAGATCAACAATAACAACAGATGTTATTTTAAAATTTAACTATTTTTATATGAGAATAATTTTGAATTTTTACCTTTTTTATTATTTTTTATATTCAAATCAGCTCTGAATTTATCACTATAATTTGTAAATGTTCACAACAGCTTCATTAATCCACTTCTAGAGACTTGCGATTGAATAGTCCAACTATGCTTAATGTCTTGGCCATTCCTGCTAGACATGTTTCTTTATGTAACCATAAGTAATTTGAATTCTGGAATTTCAAATCATAATTACCTCAAAACAAAATTAAATTTTTTTTTATTGTATATATAAAAACCCTAAAAACTATTATCCCATTAGTGAAGAATAATTTTATACCAAGCAGAGATCTTACTGTAGTTATGGTATACAAATAAAATAGTATTATTCTTATTTTGAACTTTATGAATTTAAATTCTTATACTTTTCAAACATTTTTAGATCAATTAATATGATCTCACAAAAACATTATAGAAAAGATTGTAATATAAATTATAATTCTCATAGTAATCCATCAATGAAAAAGTTGAAAAGTTAAAAAATATCAGGAAAAATATGTTTATTGATGTGCTAAGTGAGAGGCATAATATATATTGATTCTAACTGTGCACAATATATAAACTCAAAAATTTGAAATTCTATACCAAAAGGTTATGGTGACAGTATAAACAAAATAGGGCAAATGTACAGTCAAAAAATATAATTTCATTAGCAAACTTTTTTTTTATTAAAATATTTAATTTATCTGTAGGCTGTATGAATGTATATTAATTGGTAATCCTATTTGGCAATTGAAATTCAAAGAAAAGTATGATTCTATTTTAAAAATTCATTGTAAAAAAATAATAAAATATAATAACATTTTTAATATCAGTTTAAGGTTATTTCAATTATTTATTTACCATAATGAAGTCAAACAGTATTTAATTCTTAATACTCTTTTACAAAAAAAATTAATTTATCCATAAGCTATACAGATATCTATTAATTTACAATTTTATTCTATAGCCAAGTTAAAAAAAATACAATTCTAAACTAATAGTTTATTTTTAACAAAAAAAGAATTTAAAAAATAATGAGTTTTAATATTCATGCAGGATTATATCACTCTAATCAAAGTAGCTTAACAAGTGTCAAATACTACATATTTCCTCTTTTATTTTTAAAAATTGAATTGTTAAAAGAATCATTTAGTTTATTTTGTATATAAATTATAGTAGCAATAGGTTTGAAATTCTATGCTAAATATTTATCTTAGCTTAGAACACCCAACTCCCGATGCTAAACAGGTCTACATCCATATGATCAACAAGATTAAACAAAGAGATGAGACAATCGGATCACACCACATTGTAGAAGATATGTGGAATCTTCTGGACATCCCAGAACTCCACACAAAAAACAGAAATTAATTCCCAACTCACAACGAGATAACTCACTACTACCCATACTCAAACAATTATGGAAACAAAATGATCAATAAGCTAAGACTGAAAACGATCCAGTTTGAAGTGCAACCATTCCTCATTTCTATGGAACAATAATCAAGGAAATTCCCATGGCTTCCATCTATAACAAGAATGATATTTGTGTAATCATAGTATTTAGTAAATAAATGTTTATTGAAATGAGATGTTTATCTTCAAAATGTCAAAAACAATACAAGCAATTTTAGGTACAAAAAAAAATTGAAATTATACAAAAAAGAGCAATTTCTTTGCAATCAATTATAAAACAATAAAACAAATCACAAATATGGAAATATTTTTTAAGTACTTTTTCAGCTAATCACTTTTACAAGGACCATCTATATTATTGTAATAAATTTATGTTTTAATCAGGTAACTATAAATAATGAATCTAAATTTATTAATTTATGTTTATTAATTTTTTAATAATATTCGCTAATAAGTTACATTTAATAATTACTAATATATTACGTTTAATTTTAGAACATCCTCCTTTTAACTATATAATTACAGAAATGTATTAAAATAATTTACTAAAAATTTTCCAAATCCATAATCCTCTGTAAACAAAAATATCCAAATAATGGACTACAATTTCTATTTTCATTACATTTTTGGAAAAAGTATTACAAATGTTACCTCAATTGTTTATTGCTAAATGTGTATATACCTATTAATGAAATCAAGGTATATATCACATGACTTATAGAACGTGTATCTATAAATATGTAAAATAAAGAGCATGCTAATAGGTTTAAACAAGCTTATTTTATTATTATTATTTTTTTATGATAAATGCCAAAAGAAAACACATTCAAAATCTTTATCTAGGATTTCCCCCATCCCCAGACTGGCTTCAAGCTATGGCTCTCATCAGTGAGAAGCTAGGACACCAGATTCAAAATACCAACTCAAGCCCAGCATTTATCTAATATCTAACTATTAAGTAGAAGATCTGAAATTTTCAGACATCTATATGTCTTCAAATCCAGCTCTCCAACTGAAATAGCAACAATTCAGATATATTATATATTAATAGCCTTAGCAATCTAAGATAGCCAAAACCTCAAACACCAAATTATAATATTAATAAAATCCAAGTCATACATCACATGACTTATATAGCTTGTATTTACAAATATGTAAAGTAAACAGTGTGCTAATGACTCTAAACAAGCTTATTTTACTGTTATTATTATTTTTTAATGATAAATGCCACAAGAGAAATCTTGTCTAAGTTTATCACCATCCCCAGACTGGTTTCAAGCTATGGCTCTCATCAATGAGGAACTAGGACATCAGATTTAAAATACCAAGTCAAGCTCAGCATTATCTTCTACTTAATAGTTAGGTATTAGATACATATGAGGCATTCCATGATTGCCAACATCATATAGTCATCATTGCCTAGGTTTCACCTTTGTAGTCCTGGTGTGGTTATTCCCCATGACAGTATGAGATTTCTTGTTAATAATTTGATTGTGTAATTTCCCAATTTTTTATCTTTAACTAGGGATTCTCCAAAATGATATCTCATTTCCAAAATTTGTTTTTTATGCTAGTACCTCCTATTTAATATTAGTATTAATCCTTAAGCTAAAATTTTATTAAAATCACTTCCTTTATTTTAATAAAATCTTTTAGGATGTTTAAGAAACCAAACTATAAATCTAAGTATTAAATAAAATAAATACTTAAAAATATGTAAATAAAATTACAAATTGTCCTATATACTGACTTATGATAGATGAATACTTTTTCTATATAGGTAGATTTACATTTGTCAAAAATATTTAATGGGAAAATGCAAAGCAATCATATAATTTATATTACTATTTTTTTAAAGTAAATATTTTTTATTTATACATTCATTAATTTATAATTCAATATGACCATTGTCAAATCCCACTTTATCTTCAAATAATGGACTAGTCCAGATTCCTTCTTATCTATATTACATTGAGCATTCATTGCCATGAACCCATGCATATGTAGATAGATAATGCAAAGCTAATGGCAATATCAGGCCAATAAGTAATGATGCTCACTGAATCCAAATGTTTCCATTAAGGATTGGGATCTGGCAATAAATTGTCTGTTTTTTTTAAGGTAATGTTAAAGAATTATTGCCACATAGCTGAAAGGTGGAATACTTACTCTCCAGACTGTCACACAGCTGAAAGACAAAACATCTCCATTCTCAATACAATATTGGTTAAGCTAAATGGTTGACACAGTGAGGCAAGTTATCATAGTTCATCCAAGAACTAGAAGCTGAGCTATATCTTGCTAACGGTATTAGTCAGAATGTAACCATTTGTAAGTATAGTAAATACAAGTGTATGAATATTTGTTTTCATTTTGGGAATAAATATTAAAATATCCAGATTAAACACAACAGATTTGGTGCAATTGACAAAATTAAAAAAAAATTTCCCCCACTACTGGAAAAGAAAAATGTTTAAAATGACAAAATCTTGCCCCACAGGTCATTAGATTTTGTTATTAATCAAACAAAATGACCATGAATGTTATTGGTGTGTCTATAAAAAGTTTTAAAATCAAGTAAGAGTGGTTACTGTTTTTAGTAAAGGCAAGCCCCTCCACCAGTGGGTTGTTAGATTTTGTTTTTATCAATGATTGACAGTTACATAAATAGTAGCTTGTCAAATAAAAGTTAAAAATAAATTAGAGTAGTGACTCTTACAAATAAAAATTTTTTTTTTCTCTCATTGAATAAAGAGGGAAAATATATATAAATGGCTAAAATTTGCCTCAATTGAAGATTACTATTTGGCCTATCCAGATAATTGGCTAAGCTATAAGGATCGAATAATCTATTTACAAACCAAATAAAAAGCCTGAGTTAAAAGTGGCCATGCTCATGTCTATTATTGGAATTTCAAACTTATGAGGTCTTTAAATCCCAAACAACGCCTAAAGACCAGATGACATGGATTTTAACAAGATGTTATCTTTACTAACTAACTTTTTCATGCCAAACCATCTAACAATAATGCAGAATTACCACTTCAATCTTTGTACATAAGAGAAAAGTGAAAAGATTAGATTTTTTTTTTTTAACTTTTTATCAAAGCTCTGTGAGATCTATTTATTTGTGAAATGAGATACCATAGTCTTAGGGTTGTGCTCCTAATGAATCCTGAAATAACATTAGATTCTGCTGATTTTCAAGTGATGCTAGCACAATCACAGCTAGTCAGGTAAGTCCATTGAAGAAAATAGATTATGTCATTTAACCTATTAAGTAGAAAACTGAGTCAGTCAATCACCCAGTTGACAGTAAAAGTTACTGCTCATAAAAATCAACAACAAGTGTTATTATAGATGACTGTCCACACTGGTATACAGTGTGTACATATAGTAATTGTATCATCACATAAAAGCTCCTTTTAAATGCAAAATTCTTATTACTAATATGTTTATAAATCTAAGAAACAAAATGTCTACATAAACAATATGAGAGACAATGACTCTGCTTTTAAATGCAACATTCTTATTAATAATATACTTGTAACACCAACCAAGTCTACAATGTCCATTTGTAAAAAAACACATGGGATATTATTAATAAGAATAATAAATATCAGCTATATTCTAGCACTAAAATAATTAGTGATTACTAATGCAATCTAGTGGCACTCTTGGGTCCAGGCAAAAGTTAACTTTATTATGACCAATAAAATTAGCTATCTGCCTCTTGTTGAATCTTCTGGTAAACAGAACAATATATTAGAATGTGACTGATTCACTCATTTAGATTTTACAGTGACTAAAGTGAACCAGCTCACAACAATAAATTTAAACAGGATCTACCCAGATGTAGTTATTAATAATCCAGGTTTGAATCCTAAAATAAATCACAAAACCAAAAGTGCAAAAAAGAAGATAGGCACTCATGGTTATATGTTTAGAAAACCATCGATTGGTTTCAGCAGTGATGATCAAAGTTAAAAGATCGCAGACAATAGTAGTTAAAACTACTGATGGAAAATTACATCATTGTCACAGAAACAAACTAAGGTTAAATTACACATCACCAGTCATCAGCAAAATCTCATCAGATGACAATGAGTTGCAGGCCAACATTGATGACACCCCATCAGCCAACTGTGATGAACCTACAGTTTCAAAATCAACAATTGATGACCTTGGACCTGCTGAGATCACCAAGCCAGATGAAACTACAAAGGGAAAAATATGCCTTCCAACACACCTGCATCACTACATTTTTCATGGCTAATTTTAGCCAGGAGGAGGAAATGTATCTCATCTTACCTTAAAATAATGGACTAGTCCAGAGTCCTTCTTACCTAGATTGTATTGAGCATCCATCATCATAAACTTATGCATATATAGATAGATATCACAGAGCCAATGGCAAGAATGAGCAAATAGGCAATGAAACTGAATCCAAATGTTTCCATTTAGGATGGATATCTGGCAATTAATAGTCAGCCTTTGTAAAGGTAAGGTCAGGAAACTATAGCCTGAAGGTTGAAAGTAGAATACACATTCTCCAGAGAATTGCTGTCACAAAGATAAAAGATAGAATTCACATTCTTCATACATGTTCTGCAGAGCACTACTGCCACAAAGCTGAAAGACAGAATCTCCATTTTTCGACAATAATAGTTAAGCTAAATGGTTGATGCAATGAGCAAGTCCATATTCAGGACTGGACCAAACATTAGTATAAGGCAAGCTGTCATACTACAGCCAGAAATGTCTTCATGCCAACTTATAAAGTAGGTTTCCAACATACATCTGGAAGTAATAGAAAACTTATAAGGGCAGTTTCAGCCTCTTCTTCTCAAGTTCACCACAGAACTAGAAGCTATACCTCATCAACAGTAGCAGGTGCTATTTATAATTATTGTAAATATGGGTGTATGTATATTTGTTTTCATTTGGGAAATAAATATAGAAAACGTATTTATACTCATTTTGGTTTATGTATAATCCAGACTAAACATGACAACTATCAACTGTCTATGTGGCTGACAGATTATATTATAACCATTCTGAAAAATCATGCTAGAGCTTATTTTTTGATTAGGTCTTATTTTTATGGGAACATGGCATACATTGTAACTGTTCAATAAAGATTATTACATTTAGATGTTTGCACCTGATTAATTGAATGAGGTTTCTGCAAAATTCTTTTAAAAAATTCTTTATTTAAAATCAAATAACATTCACATTGAAATAAAAGCAAAGAGACATTTAGAAAATAATAATAGAAAATAATAATGTTATCATCTCATGTATCAAGAATTTAGCCAAGAAAGTGTAAAAAGAAAAATGTATCTTTCTTTTAAAAAAGTAATCGTCAAAAAATTAGAGGTCTGTCTGAATACTGTGGTTAACATCTCATTCAACCAATTAACCATTATACCTTATATTCCTACAATAATATTGAATCAATTTTTTATAATTAATCTTTCCAATAATCTCATGAGTTTAGTGAATGTTAGTTTAATGTGATTAAACAACTTAAAACATTTCCTTTATTGTGAGAGCTAATAATTGGCATTTTAATCATTTTATCTAGAAAGTATTATGAATAGGTTTCCAATATTTTTCTTACAATGTAGTAATTTATCATAAATTATGAAAAAAAGTCGAAATTTCCTGAATAACACCAATATGTCAATCATGAGAATTTTTAAAAAACTTTAGACAATCTTATGGAAAATATTCCCGCCACTTCTAATCAGAAAGCAAATTGGACAAAAGTGCAACCATTAACTCATTATTATTTTATTTCTCTTTCTTGATTTTTTTAAAAAAAATCATTCTATTTAAATATGTCATAAATCAAGATTATCTTTTTTCTTAAATAAAATTTATTTCTTTAAATAATCCACAATATTTATTTAAATCAAATATATTTAAGCTAAACAAATAATACTTAATATATGTATGATATTAGAAAATATATGTGAGAAAATTTCATATTACCTGCATTCTTCTATATATATTTACAAGTAATTTAAAGCAGTATCTGTATATTTCTGGTTTGAAATTCACTATATAGTTACTTAAATGTTACATGTACATTTTAGCTCTTTTTTTATTTTTTTGTTCCCTCAAAACATAAGCTAATTTTTGCTTTTTATGTAAAATATTATTCAATTTCTTCTCAATCACTAATATGAAATGATAACTTCAACATATATATATATAACTAGCAATATTATTTTAAACTCTTTTATTAAAGAAACTCGGAAAAATTTAGACAAAATTGATAAAGTATTGCTACATTTACGTTTATTCCTTAGTAATAAAATACATCCTTTACTGTGGACTAGTTTTGATCATATTGCAAGTTTTAGATCATTTAAAGATTCGGAATTTGTAACAGCAAAGCAAAAGAAAAAATTGCAAATGCTAATTAGAACACAATCCCCAAACATTATGTATCCAAATCAAAAAACGGTTTATAATTTATCTAGGAAAGCCCTCTCTACAGATGAAATTTCGGTTTTAGAAAAAGGTTTCAATTTTGCTTTAACACCTTCCCGGATACCTTTTGAGAAAATTGTTTGTAATGTTGAATCAGCTCTCGATAAAATTGATTCTACATCGGCTGATTTGGCTAGAGCTGAGATTTGTAATATTTTAAAAAAAGCTAAGCTTCCTAAAAATAATATTTCAAAGACAGAAAGACAAGCATTAAATAATATAAAATCGGACAAATCAATTGTTGTACTTCCAGCTGATAAAGGTAATGCCACAGTCGTAATGGATCGTGACATTTACCATAATAAAATTTTAGATCTGCTTAATGATAAAACTTATAAACTATCAAAAAGAGATCATACTACGTATTTGGAAAAAACAACAAAAGCTATTATTAATAAATCACCTATTGAAACAGAGATAAAAAATAAAATAATCCCTCATGAAAAATCTTGTGTCTGTCCAAAATTTTATGGACTTCCAAAAATTCACAAACCAGATACCCCCCTTCGTCCAATAGTAAGTGCAATAGGTTCTCCAACTCATATTTTAGCCAGATACTTATCGGATTTCATTAAACCTACAATCCCATCTATTAAATCATATATTAAAAACTCTCTTCATTTTATTTCTGTTTTAAAAAGTTTAAAAATTAATGCTAATGACATTCTGGTCAGTTTTGATGTCGTGTCTTTGTTTACAAACATTCCAATTGATGAAGCTTTAAATATAATCTCACAACGTTGCAATTTACCAGACCATATTATTGCTTTAATTAAACATTGTCTCTTAAATACATATTTTGTATACAATGGACAGCATTACAGACAAGTTTTTGGTACTCCTATGGGCTCACCTATCTCAGGAGTAATAGCTGATTTATTCATGGAATATATAGAAACTCATGCTTTAGAATCATCATCTTTAAAACCTCTCATTTGGCTCAGATACATAGATGACACTTTTGTCATATGGCAACATGGAGAAAATAAATTAGATAATTTTTTCTTACATTTAAATAATATGCATCCTCATATTAAATTTACAATGGAGACAGAGTCTGATGGAAAACTCCCTTTTCTTGATGTTCTAGTCACCAGAACACCAAATAGTTTATCTTTTTCTATTTACAGAAAGGATACACACACAGACAGATATTTGCATTTCCATTCTCATCATCACCCAACTCAGATAGTTTCTGTAGCCAAAACTCTTTTAAATAGAGCAATTAACCTTTCAGATGAGACACATCTGAAAGAAGAAATAAATCATATTAATAGTGTTTTATTAGCAAATAGTTATAATTACAAATTTATAAAAAAAGCCTTATTTCAAGCCCAAAACAGACAAAATAGGAAACAAAAAGATGATAAATCAGCTATTAGGATTTGTGTTCCATATGTAAAAGGAACTACAGACAGTATCGGACGTATATTAAAATGCAATAATATAGATACAGCATTTTCTGCTCATCAAAAGATCAGCAATATAATAACCAAGCCTAAGGATTCAATCCCTCTTGAATCTCATGGTGTCTATCAAATTTCATGTAAAAATTGCAAAGCTTCTTACATAGGTATGAGTAATCGTCGCATCAGTATTAGGAGAGATGAGCATGCTAATGCAGTTAAACAACACTCATCATCATCAGCACTCTCACTCCATACGATAGATTCAGGTCATAAAATAGATTTTTCTAGTACCAGGATCATATCCAGATGTGATAATCTCTACCAATGCAAAATTAGAGAAGCCATTGAGATACTTAAAAGGCCAGATTGTATCAATAAGTGAGATGATACATGTAAACTTCCTCCTATTTGGAAAGATTTTTTTAAAAAACATTCCTAAATTTAACATTTTTTGCTATTGGTGGAATTTTAACATTTTATTCAAATCAGTGATTGTAGCGCCTCTACAACCATCTTTCTACCTTTTATAACTCTGTGGATGGCTTGTGTGACCAAGTTGAAATGTCAGTATATTAATATTAAAAGTTTTTAATACAGATGAACCCGCAAAATATGTATTTTATATATTTAACCCGTGCAAATCTTCATTTTATATATATATTGTAATGGAATATAATATGCCATTACATTATTTTAAAATTAAAATAAAAAGATCATAAATAAAAATTGATTTATTAAAAAGAAAAAACTTAACTTAAAAACTGAAATTTAAAAACTGTTTAACGTATATATAGATCGCATGATGGACAACTTTAAAAACTATTTTAAAAAATAAAAGTATTTGAAAGTATTTTTTTTGTAAAAAAGTAAAGATATAAAGATTTGATATTTTTGAAAATAGAAATAATGTTGATTTCTATAATCTTAGAAAATGGAAATGATTGCTTTATTAATTAAATGATTGTTCTAAAGCACACTAGCCCTTGGGGCACTCGAATAATTAAATGGTCAGATAAAAGAATAAAAAGAAATTAAATAACCAATGCAAGCATGAAAACCACAGCACAGACTGTAAATGAAACACAAGAGGATTAGTGACGTCTTGCTCATTGAATCCGAAGATTTGCTGATAAGAGGCTAATAAAAATATAAAAGCCAAATGATTATTATAATTGTTATCTTAGAGCTGACTATGAATATATCATTATAACTAGCTATATTGCAGATTTTCATGATGTGGAAGTCTGCAATAAATTTAAATTTTCGGACAACCAGCTGAGGCCTCTGGATGACAGTTCCTGACCAAATGCATGGCAAGTAGTGGTTTTATTTCAAAAAAGGGACAAATAATCTATGAAAGTGATCACAAAGATGGACCTCTAAATCTCCTCAAACCGTAAAGTATGAACTCTTGTGTTTATCAAATAGGAACTTTTCTAAATTTGCAATTAATAGCTGACAATAAGAACTCTCATCTGACTTAAAGAATGCAAAATCAATTATTAGTATTTTATTTATGCAGATGTTTAAGCAATCATTTCCATTTCTCTTGTGTGTGTGTGTGTGTGTTATGTTTTAACTAAAAATGTATTAAATTTTAAGTTGGGGTGGATAGCTATATAGATTCGTTAAATTATGTTACTTTTAAGGGGGTTTAATTTCAGGCTACTTGTCTTGTAGTTAGATCAATTCTGGTGGAGGGATATATGGGGGTTTATATCAATGTAATGTGAAGCATGTTTAGTATACAGGGCAATGTGCCCAACTGAATGCATGACCACAAAGAGACAGTCATATCATTGCAATGGATGCAGACATATTTCCTGCACCATTGACCCCTTCAAGCTCTATGGACAGGGATTTATAAGTCATCAGAATGACCACTCTCCCCCCATACGTAGCACCATTTAAAAAAATTATATGCATGATTCCTTAGTCAGACAGATGCACATTCCTGTTCTGGACACGGATCATGTCCTTCAAATAATATCATGCTGTCAGATGCACATTCCTGTTGGCATGGTTTTATGTTAGCATCTTCATATTGCATTGGTTGCGACTATATATCTGGAAGCAGGCATTGGTTTGGCTATGAACGTTTAGTCTGGGATTGAAGAATTTGTTTTGAAAAGTTATTAACTGTGGAATCTATGTAGCGTATCTATACTCAACATTATAAAACAATCTTATTAAAATCCATCTGTGCAAATTTATAAAATTTAAATTACAAAGATAAAATAATAACAAATTTAAAAATCATCTTTATTCCTCAATTGTTAAATATTTATATATGCATCAATAAATCTTTTTGTATGTGTTAATTCTGGCAGTAGCTTATTTATTTATTTTATTGAAATCTTTTTTTTCTTGAAATATATTTTAAGAAGTTATATTAAATCTCTGTGTCTCTATGAGCTAGTGACATTGGGCTAAGGGTTAGAATAAAATATATATAAATTTTTTTTTCCTTAACTTATGTATCTGCCTACTATATAAATTTTCTAGGTTCTAAGTAGCCTAGTGGCACTCTGTCGGCAGATATGGTAAGACTCTATTGATCACCCAAACCCTGATCGTTATAATATATATATATTGAACCTGATTGAAATCCGGTTCAATGGTGTTGTTATTAAACAAAAAAAAAAAATTTATTAAGCTTTTAATTTTAATTAAACGTAGAGCTTAAATTTGCAATATTATTTAAAAAGAATGCGTGTATCCAAGTATACACACGTTTATATGTAAAACGGATTTTTTAAAAATATTTATCGATTTATTTTAAAATAGTTTTCATATACCACCTGTTTTTAAATCCATTTGTTTTAAAAACAAGCTGGCTAGCTAATTGCATTCATGTTGCTTTTATTTTAATTAGTGTTAACAATTTTTATAGTGGAGATTTGATTTTTATGTTGTTGTTTTCATTTCAATAAACCCTGGGTGGAATTCTTAGATAGATTGAGCGGGAGATTAATATTTGCCCTGCCTAAGGCAAAGAAATTGAACAACAAGGAAAGTGTTTCATGGGAAATGGAGCAACGTATAAATAGCACCGAAAATTTGGAGTGTCAGTTAATTTCATTGTTTGTTGATAGACCAGCTGTTTATCAAGTGAGAATTTATATCAGCATGGACATTTAATTTCTTAAAGGACATCAGCTGTGATTAAATACTTTTGCCTTAACAAAATGAAAAATTCTATACTTGTTACCACCACCCGAATGGCTTGCTAACTCCACAAAAGATGGATCCCTGACTTCCAAGTTTGCTCCAGTAATGCCTTGAACACCTAAAAGAAGCCGGAACCTCTCTAAATCTACCTTGCTGCCTAAAGAACCTGAAAATGAACTTAAGTAAAAGTGCGTCCTCTACGTGAACTTTGTTTTACCAAAAGGTAACTATTTTCATTTTTATTCTTCCCAGGGTGAATTAATTGTCATTAAATCTCTGCTCAATCTAATCATAAATATGTATTCTTAAATCAATATAGCCTCATGGTTAATATTTGCTCTAATTTCCAATATTTTGTAGTGTGTCTTGGAATCATAGTTTTAAGATTCCAATTTGCTTTCAGTTTTGTTTATTGAAGAGTGACGAATGAGTTTTATATTTTATGACTTGCTTTTGTAAATGCTTTAGCAGTCTTGTATATATATATATTTTATGCTTACCTGTAATTATTTAGTATTCAATAATTAATTTTATACTCTATGTTTGCCCTCTTGCTAAACCTCCAAAACTCTTTTGGCTGACGACTTTATTGTCTGATTTTCGCAGGTGGAGATTTCGTTTCTAAAATCTCTAAAGGCGGAAATTAGAATTGTGTTTTTCTTTGTAATTTTATAAGTCGTCAGCAGGAAGATAAATTTTATCCTTTCTTAAATTACAGGTGAGCAATACTTTCGTTCTGCTAGAGTATTTAAACTTTTGATATTTCATACTCATGTGCACTCTCTGATAGATTTCTTTTTGTAGTTATTATGTGTGCTTTAAATTTATCAGAGCGTGTACTCATAATTTGTTTGTAAGTTTATTTTCTTTTCTTTATTTGCTGGGGTAGATGTAACTGTTTTTCTAAACATTTACTTGTCTCTTATTGGGACCATTAATTATTAATTTTAAAGTAATTTTCGCCAATCGTTTGGCTGGGATTCACCAGGTTTAATTGTTTCTTCATTTCAATGATATTTTTCGATTGTTCTTGAGGTGGATCAATCACCGTTATTTTAAATGTAGTAATTGGTGCAGTTCATACTGATATAAGGACATTCAAGATCTGACCATGCTTAGATCTCGGAAAGCTCATCGGCACTGGGTTCTTTGATCTATTTCAGGGGCATATGGTTTAAATATCTGAAGGTGAAGACCAATGTTTAGGTGAATCCTCTGCTGAATGAAATTTGCTTCCTCCCTTTTAAAGTTGTTTATTAGAAGATCAGTCAGTCTGTCATAGCTTTGCCTTTAGTATGTCTGGTACACGCCTGAGTTAACCCCCATCTCTGGTGTCATAAACTTATATTTAATAATTTATTTTCTCATAATAAAATTTATGAAATATGTTTAAACTTAATTTGGCTGATGTTTGTCTTTGTGCTTTTGTCTCAATTGTCTAAACAATTTATGATCTCTTGTTTCTCCCTGAGTCTAGTCGGCGCAAACCATCATCATCATCTATTCTGATCACAGTAAACAAATTTTCCAGACACGTAGTGGTCTGGTGGGGCCCTCTGTATCAGAATAGATTGATAGACGAAATTAAAAGATTCCGTCTGGCACAATATATTGTACCGTTTATTTATATATATGGTACAATATTGCTATTTGATATTGTATATCATTTTTTAAAAAAAAGAGAGAACCCGATGTTTAATTTTTTTTTGTAATATAATTTTGTTTTAAGAAAAACGTACAATGAAAGTTTAATTTTTCTTTTTTGTAATTTAATTAAAATATATTCAATATTGGAAAGTGCATACCAAATAATTGATTCAAATAGTGAAAGGAAATTTCAAATGTAAAAGATTACTATCAGAAACAACTTTCTAATGGTAATTAAAGATGGCAGGAATTCATAAAGAGAAAAAAGACTTTGTAGTAAAAAAAAGAGAAACAATGTAGAAGTTTATAAAATAAAAAAAAAGGTAAAAGAAATATGCACAGAACTTCTAAAAAGGATCTGGGGATATAAAAGGAGCCGACAGGTTGGAAAAGGGTCTTTGTTTTTTTTTTTCAGAGAGTGTTGAGCAATTTGAGGTGCTTCATATTTTTTTTTAATAAAAAAATAATAAAATGTGTCTACTGAGATACGCACTTAAACCACTCTCCATGAGTGAGTAGAACTCTATTATTTGCTGACACTTTCTCTCAGAAAAGGTCACCTAAATCATCATCTGGCTCTACCAAAATACTGATCAGAGACTTGGAAGGAATAAAGCAATAAAAACACTGCTGTGGACTACACATTGAAAGAACTGGACATCAGATGATCAATCACCTAAGTAAATTTCAAACTTGCTGTTAAGTTAATGGCCATAACTTTTATCTAAAGCTTTATGAACTGAAATTTAAACGAAATGTTTATCTCATAATTTATCTAGATTTACGAACTGAGTGTTAAATGAAACTGTTACCACAAAAAAATAAAGGAGACACAAAACTAGCTACTACTTCAAGAAGAAATATTTGAATCAAATTATTAAATTAGTTATGCATAATCCTTTCTAATATTATACTTTTTTTTGTTATCATAAATATTAGATGTTTGACGGGCTATAATAAACCTTTATTATTAATATAACTTTCTATTGTACATGTATGAAATTAATAATGTTATTATATTTAAGTTGTAGATTTGATTATTTAGATTCAAATTAGTGTATAAATTACCATTGATAAGTAGATTTATTTTCTTAATTAAGTCAAAGGAGAATATCTTCTACTACTTAATGGGAATTTTAATCCTGATTGTATAATTACTACTTTATGAGTAACAATATGCTTGACACAGAATCAGTGAGTCTAACAACTCTGGTGCCCTCATTTACAAATTAAAAAACTGATTCGGTTTGTAATTGTACTCGTAACAATTTCTAGGTAGAGTTGATCAGGAAATATAGTTATGTTTTTTTGAAATAAAAAAAACATTTTTTCTTTTCCATAACTTGATCCACTCACACAGTTTATTGCGTGAAGAGGCATAGCAAGACAGGGAAAACATTACAATGGTGGCCTAACTCAGGACTACAAAAAAAAACACGACCTGAGAAAATTTTAAAATGGCATAAAACTGAGAGTTTAATGTCCATAGATGGAAAATAAATATGACCACAAGTAGTGTGCAAGTTTAAAAAGTTATTGCGTATGATTACAAAAGGTTTTTTAAGAGTATGATAAGAGAGTAAGATTTTAAATAAGACTATATTGAAACAAAATAATAGTCCATAAATTAAATAATAAAAGATAAATAAAACCAATCAAAGGCTAGTAATGATGGTAAAGGTAGAGAGGGATGGGAGATTATAGGGTGATAAAAGAGAGGGGTGTCAGTGAACAAATTTATTAGCAAAGCAAAATAAAATATTGAATTTATATCATAACAATTAATGATGTTAAGATCTTGTGTACAATAGCAAAAATAAGCCACATGGCCATACATGAAACTGATAAGTGGTAAAAATATACAAATTGTGGCAGAAGGTGAAAAAGAATTGAAAGACAGCATGGAACCCTTCATAAGAAAACTATTATACAAATTCAAAATAGAATTCAAAGAAGATATAAAAAAAGAAATGGCAGAGACGGTCAGAGAATTAAAGGAAGAAATAAGGGTAGAGATTAAAGAAATAAAAGAACCAGTAAATAATAAAAAAGAGAAAAAAGAAAAGCAGTAAAGTGATCAGTAGAATAACAAAGGAAAAGAGGATGAATAACCTTATTTGTGAGTGGAATGGTGAATCGATTAAGTACATGTCTCAAGAATGCCAAAGGTTGTTTTGCGAATAAATGATGTCAAGGTAGAGACATTGTGGGATTCTGGCAGCCAGATATCAGTAATGTCAAAATAACATATGCAGAAACAACCTGTAGAGATACCAACTTTACCAGTGAAAAACACATAAATAACATTGGCAAATAACAAAAAGGCACAATTGGGCTCGAAACAAGTTTGGGTGCAAATTAAAATAGGGGATAAAAATTATACCACACACATTATTAATTCTAAAAGGTTTGGTACATGAAGCCATATTGGAATCAGACTTTATGCACAGAACTGGGTGTGTGAGCAATTATAAAGATGAAAAGATTATCAGCGAAGGGGAAGAAGTGGAGTTTGGGTCAAGGATGAGAACGAATCAGCAAAACATATGTAATATGGAGGTTGAAGTAGAATGTCCTTCAATAGAGGCACAGATTGATGAGCTAATATATGAGTGAAGAGAGAATGGAAAGGGGCCCTAAAAATGTTTTAATTGAATATAAATTGAAAATTTTCAGATAAACCCAGAGTTATTAAAGGGTATGAGCACAGGGTCAAGGTTGCTGATGGTACACCATACTAGGCAAGGTCATACCCAGTGCCATACCAATATAGAGCTGAGGTAGAGAGAGAATTACCTAAAATGGAAGAGTGGGATATTATCACTAAGGGTTCATCAGCATATAATAACTTATTAGGTTGCAAAAAAAAGATGGAGCCATAAGACTGTGTTTGGATGCCAGGCAATTGAACAAGATTACATGGCCGGATCAAAATGTTCCACCTCCAATTAATGAGTTGCTAAATAAATTCTGGAAAAAAATAGTTTCCACATTAGATCTGACTGCAAACTATTGGCAGATCAAGTTACACCATGCTGACTGGAAGTACATGGCATTTCGATATAATGGTATATCATACCAATTTAACAGAATACCTTTCAGTCTCAAGAATAGTGGAGTGGGCCTGTTAAAATGTCTTGACTGTGTACTGTCCCCTGAGATCAAAAAGTTAATCACTATCTAGATGGATGATATGATTATTGCATCTAATAACCCTCATGAGCACTGACAACACACCTCAAGTTGTTTTTACTAGAGTGCAATATGAAGAGTATTCACATTAACTTGCAAATAAGCTATTTAGCAGTGGAAGAATTAAATTTCTTAGGACACTTGATTAATGCAAATGGAATCAGACCTCACCCTGACAAAATCCAGGCAATATGAGATTTCCTAGCCCCTCAAACACCAAGACAGGTTAAATCATTTTTGGGGCTGTGTAATTTCTACAATAAATTTTACAAAAACTTTGCTTCAGACATGGAGCCTCTGCTGCAATTATTACATAAGGAAACATCATGGAAATGGACAGAAAAGTATAAGAACAATTTCAGGGTTATTAAAGAAAAGTTCTTTAGCCAAGTGATGTTGGTTTACCCTGACCTAAGAAAACCGTTTATTATTCAGGTAGACAGTAGTGGGTATGGGTTAGGTGCAGCTCTTATGCAAGCTCAGAGGATGGTATCTTGGGTGTAATTTATTTTGTCAGCAGACCATTGAGAGGTGCAATGATTAATTACTATGTAATAGAGAAAGAGGCCTTGGCTGTGGTGTGGGCATTACAGAAGTTCTGCCAATTCTTGATAGGATCGGAAACAATCATTAGGATAGATCATAAGAGCCTGGAATTCTTAAACCACAGTTATTTAACAAATAGTAGGCTAATATGATGGAGCCTTTTTCTCTAGGAGTTCAATTATTCCATCCAGTATTGTAAGGGCACTGAAAATGTGGTAACTGACCCATTGAGCCAAAATATTGTTCCTGATGCCCAGGACCATCTGCAGATGGAAGATATCTGTTTGGCAAATGTAGAATTAGAAACAGACACTGTATTAGAAGAAGGATTGAGACACTTGGGAAAGGCACAATGGCAAACCCCTACTGACAAGAAAATTATTAACCAGCTAGAAGACAAAAATGAAGTGGGAGAAACATCAAATACTAACACTGGAAAGAGATACCACCTGAAAGAAGAGATCCTGTGGTATATCACTGACCTGCAAAGAGATCAGTGGAAAATGATTATACCAGAGAGTTTACAGGAATGTCTTATTATGTATACCCATCATTTGTATGGGTATGGTGTAAATAAAGTGGAAGGCTTATTGAAGACATAGTTCCACTGGCTGAATATGAGAGCAAAGGTCACTATGATAGTAGGCTCATACAAGACCTGTCAGAAGAGAAAACCAGTAAATGACTCATATCAAGGTCCACTGAATCATATCATCCCTAAGAAACCCAATGACCTGGAGTCTGTTGATTTCTATGGAGCATTGCCAGCTTATGAGAAAATGAAATATCTACTAGTGGTATAAGACCTTTTTTTAAAATGCGTGTCAGCATATCTGGTGACCCAGGCCAATACTAGGAACTCTGTACAAACCCTTGAGGTACAATATTTTGAAAGGGTAGGCAGACCCAAAGCTATTTTTTTCAGATCATGGTATGCCTTTCACATCTTATGATTGGCAACAGTGGATAGAGAGGATGGAGGTAAAACATACCTTGTCATCCATACAAAATCTGCAGTCCAACTCTTGCAAGCAGGTGATGAGAGAGTTGGGATTACTTTTCAGGATATATACTGCTTCCAACCATAGAGGATGGGTGGAACAACTCCCTAAGGTGTTAAATTTCATAAATTGGACTTGTAATGAATCCACCGAATTTGCACCTGTAAGACTTCAATTCGGATAAGCGGTACCTCAATTATATAAATCCATATTATTTGCTAGTCCAGAAAACATTGATAAAGGGAGAGATTGTGTAGAAGTAAGGGTAAAATTGGAACACTGTACCAAGCTCTGGACCCTGCGGAAAGGAGTCCTGACTGATAAGTTTAAACAGGGGATATGGGTCAAAATGAACCCCATGAACCAAACTGGGAAGCATATTTTTAAAAAGTTCCAAAATTTGTATGAGTGGCCTTACCAGATCACCTGACAGGATAGTCCCAATGCTTTCACTTTAGAAAATGGTGAAGGAGAAAGGGGTATTTATAACTGTAGGTCACTGAAACTGTATAAGACTAGGACATGGGTTAGAAGTACTCCATAAAGACTTATTAAGAATAAAATTAGTTTAAACCCCTATTTTTATTCTTGTTCCCCTGCGCCAATGGTATTGTACCATTTATTTATATATATGGTATAATATTGCTATTTGATATTGTATATCATTTTTTTAAAAAAAGAGAGAACACGATCTTTAATTTTTTTTTTGTAATATAATGTGTTTTAAAAAAAACGTACAATGAAAGTTTAATTTTTTTTTTTTGTAATTTAATTAAAATATATTCGATATTGGAAAGAGCACAGCCAATAATTGATTCAAATAGTGAAAGGAAATTTCAAATGTAAAAGATTACTTTCGGAAACGACTTTCTAATGGTAATTAAAGATGGCAGGAATTCATAAAAAGAAAAGAGACTTTGTAGTAAAAAAAAAGAGAAATAATGTAGAAGTTTATAAAATAAAACAAAAGGTAAAAGAAATATGTGCAGAACTTCTAGAAAGGATCTGGGGATATAAAAGGAGCCGACAGGTTGGAAAAGGGTCTTTGTTTTTTTTTCAGAGTGTTGAGCAATTTGAGGTGCTTCATTTTTTTTAATAAAAAAAATAATAAAATGTGTCCACTTAGATACAAACTGAAACCACTCTCCATGAATGAGTATAACTCTACCATTTTCTGACACTTTCTCTTGGGAAAAGTTACCTAAATCGTCTGGCTCTACCTAAATACTGATCGGAGACTTGGAAGGAATAAAGCAATAAAAAAACTACTGTGGACCACACATTGAAAAAATTGGATGTTGGATGATCAATTACCTATGTAAATTTCAAACTTACCGGTAAGTTAATGGCCATAACTTTTATATAAAGCTTTATGAACTGAAATTTAAATGAAATGTTTATCTCATAATTTATCTAGATTTATGAACTGAGTGTTGAATGAAACTGTTACCACAAAAAAATAAAGGAGACACAAACTAACTACTACTTTAAGAAGAAATATTTGAATCAAATTATTAAATTAGTTATGCATAATCCTTTCCAATATTATAATTTTTTTATCATAAATATTAGATGTTTGATGGGCTATAATAAATTACTAATATAACTTTCATTTATGTGTATGAAATTAATAATGTTATTATATTTAAGTTAAAATAAGCAAATAGTTTATACTTTGTGGCTAATTATGAATCAAAATATATAAAATGTGCTAACACGCACAAGCACACAAAGCTAAAAACAAATAAAGAAAATATATATTATTATTTTAATATCTATTCCATTAAATGGCTAGCACTTTCAAGGTTCAAAGCCCTCACAATCATAGCCGTATTACAAACTATAATAAATTGACTTGGAGTGATGCAAATTTATGCAAATGAAATGATTACGCATTCAATTTTTTGGATAGTTTGTAGCAAGAGACTTTTCTATTGATGGTGTCGCTATCTCTAGATATAAAGAAAGCTTCTTTTATCTTTCTTTTTAGATCATACCACTCTCTGCATACCACCAATTTCCTGGTTGACAATCGTGCCCAACTGAAGCACGGTGCTGTGCAAAAACTGAACTATGAGCAGGGTCCACCAAAGCTTTATTATAAGAATAAGTGTGTTGAGATAGCCTAGTGGACAGAGAGGTCCTATTCTCACCATAATACGATGATCTACAAAATTTTTCAGGGCAGGCAATATTATAGACCACCTGAGGTGTCAGCGAGGGTGGTAGGCAGTCCTTGGTATTATTAATTAGTTTGTTGGAGTTAGGAGGTGTGTGAAAACATAACTTGTATTTATTATTGAAAATATTATAAAAACATTTATGCATATTAGGCAGGTAAGGGAGTAGGAGTCTTTGCTTGTCAATGTTAGGGACTTGATCATTTATTTTAGCAAAAAACTGTTTTATCCTCCTGTCAAATACATTCATATCAAAACCCAAATTTATTAGGTCATCCCTATATGATGTGAGGTTAGCTTTTTTATCTGCCTCAAATTTACACAGGTCCATATTTCTATACAAAAACGAGGTTAAGCCAGAGAGTTTGTGGTTAGTTGGTGAATTGGAAAGAGGGTGGGAGTGTCCTCTAACATCAGGGGGTTTGATTAGCATCTTATAATTAATATGTGTGTTCTCGCTACATATGTAGGTCCAGGTATTTAACTTGTTTATGGGCATTTTTATTCTCCATGTTAAACATAAGCCCTGTAGTGTTTTGAAGTTCATTTTTTATTTGTAGAATAATCGGAGAGGGAGCGGCTATGAATATATCATCAACATATCTAGTGTATATAGATAGCAAGTTAGATTCTTGGTATTTCAGAATTATTTGCTTTTTAAAATAATTTAAAACTATACTTGAGATTATGCCACTCATAGGCAGTCCCATAGGCCAACCGTCTTTTATATGAAACCACTGGTTGTGAAAGAATGCCGTAATATTTTTATCAAGCCAAGATAAAAAGTTCAGTTTTTGCACAGCAGGGCACGATTGTCAACCAGGAAATCCAGTGGTGATATGCAGAGAGCAGCATGATCTAAAAAGAAAGATAAAAGAAGCTTTCTTTATATCTAGAGATAGCAATGCCAACAATAGAAAAGACTTGCTACAAAGTATGCAAGAAATAGAATGCGTAATCATTTCATTTGCATAAATTTTCATCACTCTGAGTCAATTTATTATAGTTTGTAATTATGGATATGATTGTGAGAGCTTTGAACCTTGAAAGCGCTTAGCCATTTAATGGAATAGATATTAAAATAATATATATTTTCTTTATTTGTTTTTAGCTTTGTGTACTTGTGCGTGTTAGCGCATTTTATATATTTTGATATATTTAAGTTGTAGATTTGATTATTTAGATTCAAATTAGTGTATAAATTACCTTTGTTAAGTAGATTTATTTTCTTAATTAAGTCAAAGTGGAATATGTTCTACTGCTTAATGGGAATTTTAATCCCGATCGTATAATTACTACTTTAAGAGTAACGATATGTTTGATGCAGAATCAGTGAGTGTAACGACTCTGTCACTCTCATTTACAAATTAAAAACTGATTTGGCTCGCAATTGTACTCATAACAATTTCTAGTTATATAGTTATGTTTTTTTTTTAAATAAAAAAATGAAACATTTTTTTCTTTTCCATAACTTGATCAACTCATACAGTTTATTGCCTATGGAGGCCTAGCAAGATGGGGGAAATGTTACAATATATATACTCTGACGTTTATGTAAACGAAAATACGCTTGATAGGTGTTTTTGGTAGGACGCCATCTGTGGACATAAATACAAGCGTTAGCAAGTTTTTTAACTTGCATTTTTGTTTGTAATATATATATTGTAATGCTATGGAAAAATATAGGGGTCATACCTGGGTGATGGTCACCAGTATGTGAACATTAACTGCCTTAAATTGGTTAAATATTTGTAACTCTACAGAACATTGGGGTTTAAACCATGAGGGATCTTAGGAATTGTATTTTTATCCTCAAGTTTAAAAAAAATCTCAAAAGGGATGAGCATAATAGATCACTGAGAGATCAGCATAGCTAACTCCTTAAAGCAACTAAAAGTATAATTATAACTTCATCATCAGTACTATAATAAGTAAAAGTAAGTATTACTAAAAAAAAAACCATTCATCATCATGAATGATCAACAATAAAGTAAATCAACAGTGCATCTTATGACTCGATTCAAAATGGGTCTTCCGTAGACCAGGCTAACTATTGAGCCTTTGTAAGCTTGGACAATTATTTGAACATAACTTGAATTCATCAAGTAAGTGCTAATCCATAAGAATGCAACCCCCAAAAATAATACTGGGATATTGGAACATGCTGACCGTAATCAATGCTCTGGTCACTTCGTATCATTAATGTACTGGCCAACTATAAACTTAATTTCTAATAGAGACAAAACTAAATAAAATGTAATGCATGGGCATTGAAAATATCCTCTTTATGACAAACCAAGAATAATAATCATCATCATATGGATTCCCATACACTAAATATAACCCACCTATCCCATATAGCTGTTATGCACAATTCTAGCCCAGGAAGCAAGAACTCTATAATTTATTACAGTAAGAGGGAAATAAATAAATAAATTAGCTTATTATAAATAATCTTAAGCAATTCATGAGCTTCCCCTACTTATAAATAACTAATTCTGTTGGGATCATCAAGACAAAAACTAAATCTTAGAATATAAGTTGTCATGATATAAAGTCATACACACTACACTTCATGAAACAGGAATTGGATAGAATAAAGTAATTGAGACTAGAAAAAATATTTTTTTAAAAACAATTATTTAATATGTAATTAATAACAACAAGAACAAAGATAGCCTGTTATTTAATGTTTGAGAATTTTTATACTATCAGATGGGGATTTTACAATCATTGAGTTAAATAATGACTCTTTAAAAAAATAGATCTAAAAAACTTTAAATATTATTTTCCCCCATTAAGAAAATATTTTTTATTCTCAAACCTGAGGAACATGCTGCCAACTATCTAAATGTTTATTTTTCTATTATAGCTATGTAACCAACTGGTTATAATGTATATGCATGTGTTGATAAGAACTTTTATTACACTGCAGTTCAAAGTTTGATAAATTTGAAACTGTCACAATGTGTGGATTGAAAATCAAAAATACTTTATTTAGCTGGAAAAATAATTCTCTTTCAAAATGAAATCATCTTATGAATTGACTTATAGTTTGGAATCAGAATGCAAAGTGGCAAAGTAGTAATTTAATACACCCATTAAAACAGACAACCTCTCTATACATATTGCTACTCAGTGCAAGCAAGAGTAATCAAAGGATGCCAGAAGGATTGTGCATAACATCCCCATCTAGTGCCTACTCATCCAATATCCTCAGACTAATTTCTGTCTTGTGGCCTTTGTCAGTGAGGAGTCTTGGATCTGAGAGCATTGCACCTAGATCTTAGCTTGCACTGAGTGGCAATACATATAGAGAGTTTTGCCTATTTTAATAACAGTTAAGAGCAAGCATAATAAATGGTGATCATGTTATTTTTATTGGCCTAATACACTCATGATTGTAATTTTGTTCATTGATAATGATCATCAATAGTAAATGCCCCCTAAATAGGCTGTTTATGAGATGCTTACTAAAATAATTCTATGCTTAGTAAAGTATAGAGACATTAATATTTTTCGAGTTTGAATACAAAATCATGGACACATTAGTCACTATACTGAGAACTAATTGTAATAACATATATGTATATGCACTTTTCACTAAGTTTATAAAGTAATAAATACAATTTTGTAATTTAAATACAATTATTTACTATATAATATAAGGTAATAGTGAAGTCACAGTAATTGCTTTTTTCTTATTTTTTATAATAGTATATGAAAAATATATTTAGAAAGGAAATTGCATTCAGTATCTTGGGATGATATCTGTAACCTAGAAGTTCACTTTACTGTTGATCAACAAATTTAGGTATAAATAATCCCTGACAAAGATTTTAATATAAAAAATAGTGAAATTTATTCGTTACATTTGTGATCAGGTGCTATTTGAAAATAATGATTCTTTTGTTTAAAAAAGACTGAATCATTGGTAATAATAAAAAGAAAACATAGTTGTTTATTTAATGTAAATAAATTTATTAGAAATTCAAGAGTTGTCAGAGCTTGCTTGTGGCAATCCTATTTTATTTTTGATTAAAAGAAGAAAAGTAAGATTGTTATTGCGCTTGCAGCTATTTATATGTGGAAGTAACCGAATAACTTTTTAATAATAAAAGAAACTAAAAATTGTTAACATTTTTGATTTAATAACAAATAAAATAAAAAGACCAGAAACATTTAAAATTAATTAGTTATTTGGATAATACCAGAATAAAAGTAGTTTATTAAAAATAAAAATCATTTAATTTCAAATTTTTTAATTTAAAAAATGCTGTGTGTAAATAAGCTTAATTTTTAAGCAGATGTCTTAGTTATATAACAATTTAGCAACAGATTTTGATGTTCCAAAAAGAATTTTATTGATAAAAATTCAGCACAATACAATAGGAATGAAAAACAATATAAAGAACTTGACATATTTACAATTTTGTTAGAATTAGAAAAAGCAAACCTCTACATATTGTTAAACATACAATATAGTAATAAATATATCAGATCAAAAAAAAAAAAGAGAGAAAAATTATAGTTAGAATATCTCACTATAGATTATAGCACTGATGGATAAGTAACCAGCAGAAAGGGTACAAATAATGAAGTTGTAGAAGAATAAAATATAAACAAAGTGATTATACAGAAAGTGGGTTCTTCATTTTTATGGTGGGTTTGGGAAAAGACAAGGGGGATTTAGATATAAAGGTCATGGAGTTGAGAAAGATTATGTTGTGGAAATGGGATTGGAGCAGGATAGAGAGAATATGAGAAAAAACTTATGGTAGCCAATATAAAGAGGAGGTACAGTGGCTAACAAGTTTCTCTGGGTACAGTGACTGAGAGATTCCTGACTCTGAAAAAGAAGAACCCGCAGTGCATCACATTGCATTGCATGTAACGCAAATGTATCTGGGATAACTTTTTTCTATCTCTGTTTAATTATGTTTTTTTTTGTAATGTGTCCATCCAGGTGTAAAAAAATGTCTACTGGGCACCACAGATCATAAAATATGAATGTGATGATTCTTATTTCTGCAAAACAAGCTTTTGGAAAAGAATTAATGATCGATTAAATTGTACTATTATTTTTCTGGAGTATTTTTGTGATGTATTACTGGGTAACTTGTAAGCTATTACACTTTTAAAAAAGATATCTGATCCTCTTCCTTGAGAAATAATTGAAATATAGTTTCTGTGTTGACAACTTTTCTCTTATGCCTCAAAAAAGTATAATTGTTTTGAGCATAAAATTGACAACTTGTAGTAGAAAGTGTTATTTTATTTCAACAAAAAATGCAGAAATTACCTCTCAATTTGGAATTTGCCAATTGGTAATGATACCAGCATTTAAAATTTATATTAAGAAATCTTGTGTACAATACAGTTTTATTGAGTCAAATAAATTAATATTATGAATAATAACAAAAATAAAACATTATCATGTTTCAAATATTTAATATGTTTTTTCAAGGGTTTAAAATAAATATTAAATTTTCATACATATCCTTTTTGTAGATATTACATAGTACAAACATCAAAAATATACATAGTGTGTCCAATGAAAAGGTAATTGGTTTTTTCTCTAAGCTGTCTTATGTGTCACCTCTGAATGAATGCTTGAGTTATATCACAACATAGATAAGCTATCAACCACAAAAATTCTAAGGCACTAGAAGGTTTGGATTATGAGTTATGATACAAAATGTGAATGTGTGTTTTGTATTTTGATCCACAATGGAACAATGCACTAACATTACATTTTATTTTAAAATAAGGAAATGTGCTATTAAAATATTTAAAATAATTCAAACTATGTATATTAATGCAGTCATGTGTCATATGAATGTTTTCAAGATTTTGTGATGGCGAGGAAACCATTAAAGATAATCAGTGAGTTATGAAGCACTCCACATTTTATGTTGTAATTCAAGACTTTTGTGAGAAATAACTAAATTATTTTGCTACATATTAAGTTGGTGCTACAACCAGTACTATTTCAGAAGGATACATTGTGTTTATGCAAACAATACAATAAAAAAACATTTTATTTCTTTTTAAGAATTATTTATATATTTACTCTTGTTTCTAAGCTATATTTTCATTCAGATATATTATAATGCAGATACACTAATATTTTGTTTTTATTTTAAATCTTTGAAAATGACCATATTAAATGGTTGAAACATTGAACGCTTTTTTTTTTAAATAAATGTTCATAATATTAATTTGTTTGATTTAATAAGAAGTAAACCTTTTTTAAAGAAAATGGAGACTGCTGTTTTATTTTTTTTAATAAACAAAAGTTGTAGAAAAATCCAACTACTGTAGTAAGTTCTAAAAAGGACAAACTTGATTAGGACATAGTATTTTCTTTGTTTCTTAGTACATGTACATAAATATTCAAGATATAGCCTGGATAAGTATTGTAGTATGGATGTAAATATTTAAACAATACCATTGAAAATAAAACAAACAAGTGGGACACTTAATCACATCAAGATAAAAACCATTAATGACATATAAATTAATTTATGTAAAACTTTACTTAAGTAATATATTTAAAAAAATAATATTTGCAGAAAAGAAATATATATTTTTATCAATCACAAATTTATTTGAAATCATTATAACTTAATTTTTTATTGTTTAGTTAAGTGTATAATAATGTTTATCAAAACTATGGGCCCTTTTAGTATTTAATAATGATATTATGTCTCTTCCCCAAATTGTGAATATTACTAGAAATCAGAAATAGCTTTTTATGAAAATGAATGTCATCCAATTTTTTTAGATTAAAATTTTCATTAAAGTAGATATTTAACCAAGTTTTATATATCATCAAAAACATTAAATTATTTATTATTAAAATAAGGAGATATATGATAATAGACATTTATTATCTGTCTGGGCACAGAAATTAATTTCATATGATTCTGTAAGCAATATAGGAACATAATGTCAATATAATTAAGAGTAGTAATATCATCTTTCACAAAAGCTGTTTATTATAGCTAATTAAATGTTAGGTATTATTCCAAACTTTGTTTTGACTTATTCTGAAAATTCTGATTTTAATATTATATAGGATTGATTTGAAGGTTAGACTATATGGCAAGGTAAATGAGTTGTGATTTTGGGACAATGATTTGTAGAACTGATGCAATGCTGGCCCAATAATTATTAAAATATGTTCTATTGTAATAACAGTTAAGACATTTTAATTTATTGTAGTTGATAAAATCAGTGTTTCTAAAATTAGAAACTAATTATATGATCTTTGAAAGTTTTTAGCTAAAAGAGTTATTATCATATCATTTGTTGGTAGTTAATCTTATGAAGTATTTTTATCAATGGATCACTTTTTTCTTGAGTTTAAGCATAATTGTGTGAGTCTGTAAAGAAATAGATCACCCTTAAGGTCTTCTTTATAAAATAATCATATGTATTCCAGTCAAAATCTGACTGATGTAAAATAAAACACAAAGTATCACTGAAATCTATTACAAAACTGTCTGAAGCAGTATCTATTAGAAATGTCCATGGAAACTTTGTTGGTTGTTGTAAGCTTTTGGATATCTGAACGCAAACCATGATGTATTCCTTTCATGATAAACCTTAATTTTGGAAATAAATAAAAGTCACTGGGAACTAAATCAGAAGATTAGGATGAATATTCTTGCACATTAGTATCTTTTATGATCAAATTTTTATGCATAATCTCAGCATTGACAGCCAGCACATTATCATCACCAAGAAACTGGCTTGCAGTCTATTCTAAAAATCACATGCACAAAAATTTTGGCCCATATATGATTCAGAACACTAAATAGTAGTTAGCATTTAACATACAATCATCAGGAATATGATTGTGGTGAATAATACCTTTAAAATAAAATAAAAAAGCAGGCAATTATGCATTCACAATTTTTTTTCGTTTTCTTCTTTTAGCTATCTTCATTCAACACTCTAATAGTTGGATAATGGCTCATATTGGAAATGCCATATATCATCCTCATTTATGATATTTTACAAAATTCCAGATTCATAATTGTTATTTTTTGCTTCTCTCTGCATAATTCCATTTTTTTTTGGTCAATTGTTAACAAGTGGGTACAATGCGGGTTCACATCTGCTTTTTCAAATCTTCCAAGAAGATGCAATGGAAAGTAATTTAAATAATGTCAGTGAGTTACTCAATAAACCTCGTAGACATACAGTGATCACTTTGAAGAATTTGGCAACTTTTTACAGGATTTGTTTTATTTCTAGTTGTCTTTGATATGTCTGAATATGGTTCATCTTCAATATTCTTTCTGCCTTGACAAAATCTTACAAACCACTTGAAAATGTTCTTACAACTCAAAGTTTTACTTCCATGCACAATTTTTCCAATTTAAATAAAAATTTAATATTAGCATATTGTTTTATCATGGATTTCTACAAATTTATGAAATGCACAGCCACATTTTATGTCATAATTTATGATACAGACATGCTACCACCTTAAAATTTTATAATGAATAGACAAATTACATTAGTACTTAATACATGATAATTTAAAGATGGCACTGCAGGCTGCTTAAAGAAAAAAACAAATCAGTAGCTATTTTCAATAGGTAGATTCTTAGAAAAGGTTGGAAGTATATAACAAACTCTCCCATAAATCCTCAGATGTAAATTCTTAGTATATTTTGTTTTTTATTTCTTTGCTTTAATATTGTGAAATCTTACTATTCCTTGATAAATTCATCATTAACAATTACTCATTAATGAATATCATGAGACTAACTTTGTAAGATAAAAGATAGAAAGACTAAGATTAAAAAGTTAAACATAAGTTTTGTGATTACTATGCAAACGAATTTGCGAAATATATTTACCTATATATCCCAAGCCAGCCATACTGCATTTTAATTTCTGTAACTAACTTTTATTTTTTGAAAGACTTCAACATGTTGATAATTATAGCTATCTACTGCATTCTTTCTTTAGCCTTATCTTGCCAATAAAAGCAATTAATAAGTACACTTTTGTGGATCCTTCTCCAAGAATTTCAAGTTAAGTTAAAATATTATAAAGAGATACATTTATTTTATATGTCAATATAACAATGTTTAGCTCTTATAATAATAAATTAATAACAATTTATTCAACAAGTTGGAAGGTAGAATTTTTGACTCTTCATTAAATTTTTAAAATTTTATAAAGTGTTCTTTTAATAGAACATTTATATAATAAATTTGACAAATTATCAGTTATATATCTATATATACACACACACAACTAGCTTAGTTACAGAAGTTATATAACTGACTAATAGATTTACTGGAGCAATTTCAAACTGTAATAGTTATATTATTAAAATAAAATACTCTGCCAATTATTTCATTAAATGCATTAACATTACATTGAATATTGTACCCATCTTTTTAGTTAAAAAATTATTAAGTTATTTAAATTGGTTTACATTATTAATCAAATAATCAACAACTATAAACTATTGAATTTTTTTTTTTCCATCAATGGATGATAAAGCATTTGAGTTTTTAACATTTATAAGTCTTTATAAGTTGAGTTCAAAATAATGAATATTTTGTACATAATGCCTTGAATTGAAAAGAATTGCACAATTATCAACATGAATTAAATCTTCAAATTTATAAAAGTAGAATTACTATTTTTGCTTTTAATCAACTCAAATTAAAAATTTGACCAATTGGTCTATATCACATTTTAATGCTTGCTTTGTGAAATTACCAATAAATTATTCTAAAAATTTCTATCATAAAAATTAAGAACAAAATTGGATCTAACATATAATTCCTGGTGATAATCATATATATAATGAAATTATCAAGAAATTTAATTGCAACAATTTTAATAAATAGGAATAAAATGAATTCAATTATTAAACAAGCTGCTAACATTAAAATTCAGGATTCATGGGATTTGAGTTGATGACTCTTGTTTTCATTTTGTTATTTGAATTTAAAGGCAGTTGAGGCAGGTTAAGGAATTAACTGAAAGTACTTCTGCAGATTCAAAGAGTATATATAATAGTTTATTGTGATTATATTTATTATTTTTATTATTATTACAATAGTTTTTTTAATTAATGACCATTTTATTTGTATATATATATATACAATTTTAAAAAATGCTAAAGTTATTAAAAAAAGATTAAAAGTAATTTAACTAATTTTTACAATAATTAGGAATTTTATAAAACTGTTAGTCTTGTTACTAAAAATCTTGCTTTTAAAAACACGAATGTGCTAACAGAAATAAGAAATTACAAAAATGTCTATAGTTATATAATTTTAACAGCAGCTATATTAATGCACTGAAACTGATTTCATTTTAAAATGAGTATAATTTTTTTCATGTACATAAGTACAAATTAGTAATAGAAAATACAGATGACTGTGACAAATTCTACCTATGACATTCATTTGAGTTCAGACATCTGGAAAATTAGGAATTCTTATTATTTCTCTGCTCGTTTTCTTCCATTTTAATTATTTACTATTTAAAATATTTGAAATGCTATAAAAGATTACACAATAATATGACATTCTTCTAAAATATAAATAAAACAGTCAATATTTTTGTTTTGGAACCTATTTAATTTTTTTTATAGTATCACATTATATTATGTCATGTATTATTCTATTATAAACATATATTTTCTAAATAAAATAAAAAATTAAAGCTTTTTTAAACTTAACTCCAGACTAAAATAAGTCACTAAGCAGAAATGGTCTATGTGATGTGATAAATATAGGAGTTGATCACAAATATAGTTTTTGAAAAGGAAAAAAAAAGATAAATAGTAAACAAAACATATACTTAAAGAAAATTTTATTTTACTAAAGGATATTCATCAATAAAAATATTTAATGTAAATATATTATAAGTCATACATAGATAAAATTAAAAATTGTAATAATTATATTTATAAAGTGCATACTCATTACTTAAAGTAATATTTATTAAGGCTATAACTATAAGACTATGCACCTGAAAAAATGATAGTGGGGACCTCTGCAAATCTTTAAACAAATCTTGTGTTAAAGATTTGCAGGGTCCCTACTGTTGTTTTTTCAGGCACATAGTCTTAAGGTTATAGCCTTAATAAATATTACTTAAAATTAAAAATTGTATGTATATTATGTATTACTTTTTTCTATTACTCTTTATATACATATTGCATTCAAACTTTGAATTCAAATGTTTAAAATTCAAGAAACATGTGCATAATCAATCTATATTAGAATCCAATTACAATCTCTGAATAAAGTGCTCACCTATTAAATCAAATATTTATTCTATCTTCTATTAAATATTCAAATAAACTTATTTTACATATTCCATTATTAACTAATATAATAATGCATGTTTGTTATAATAATAGATAAAATTTCTAATAAACTTATATTACACATATTTGACCTAAATATAAATACAAAATATTCACATTAATCAATAAAAATATTGAATAACTATAGCTTTTAATGTTTGAACTCTCTTCAAAAGAAGCAAATAAAATGGTAAAGAGAAAAATGCAAGATGTAAATACATATAAATTGAAAAAATATAAGATGAATTTTGTTTAAAAAAACAGTCTAAGATAACCTAATGCATAGAACAGAGGAAAAAAGCACCTCATAAAATAAATGAAAAAATATATATAAAAAATGTATAAACAAATTACATGATAGAAAACACCTACATTAATAAAATGAAAGAGAAAAAAATCAAAATTGCATAAAGTTGAAAAAATACAGATTATCAATAAAATTCCTGTAGAGAAATTAAAATTTAGTTGCTATTTGTAATATAATCTACAAATCAAAAACATGACCTATAAATTTATATTTCTTAGAATAAAAATGTAATGCAGCAGAACTTGAAAACTTTTCAGCAGTAAATTTAATCACATATGAAGCTAGAATTTTTTTAAAGCATTAGATCAATGTATCCATAATAAGTTAATGTGTTTAAGTCTGATTTTAGATTTAGAAAAAACAGATAAACAAAAAATATATTCTGAATTGGTGGGGATTTAAAAAACAAAGTTCATTATGTATTTCATTAATCATAAAAAAACAAACAAACAATAAAATGAAACAATTGTTTGGTTAGATATTTTGGTAAAAGAAAATATAAACTGAAGCAAAAAATGACAAAACAACAGCAACAACATACAAACAAATTTGTACATTACTCAAATAATAATTTAATAACTGAAACACAGGCTTAATATATACCATGTGTCTATATATGTAATATAGGGTATATGAGCACAGACTTTCACATGACCCACCACTCTCCACTCTATCTAATAACACTGATACATTCAAGCACATATATGCTGAAAAGATAAATAATCACCAATATACGTATTTCATGCTAAACCAGCAATCATCAGTTGGTCCAGATTATCATCTCCCACACATATATACTATAAGTGCTCAGATATATATTAAGATAGACAATCTTCATACTTTAATGGACAGGCTCCAATCTACTACACACTCCAACTCTTCAACCGTCCATCCAATTGAAAATCTGATGATGGAATGCTCGAAGGCCACCCTAAAGCCGAGATTCTTGTCACACCCATGTTGACCCAAGGTCAATCTGAACCCCACATGTACAGGACATAATCCATTAAATACATATGCAAGGATGGGCAGACATCTCTATAATGTAATAACTGAAAAATCTCGGCCTTAGGGTGGCCTTCGAGCATTCCATCATCAGATTTTCAATTGGATGGACGGTTGAAGAGTTGGAGTGTGTAGTAGATTGGAGCCTGTCCATTAAAGTATGAAGATTGTCTATCTTAATATATATCTGAGCACTTATAGTATATATGTGTGGGAGATGATAATCTGGACCAACTGATGATTGCTGGTTTAGCATGAAATACGAATATTGGTGATTATTTATCTTTTCAGCATATATGTGCTTGAATGTATCAGTGTTATTAGATAGAGTGGAGAGTGGTGGGTCATGTGAAAGTCTGTGCTCATATACCCTATATCAAATAATAATTGTAAGATTTAATAGTTTTTTTTTTTACAGAAAAGATGCTGTAAAAAAGAGTGCAGTGTAAAGATGCTGCATATATTTTATATTGATGAAATATTGCTAAATAAGTATTATTATGACGATATAATAGACAATGAGGATATGCAAAAGAAAATGTTAATCAGACTTATTAAATTTGTATAAAAATAAACACATGAAATTAAAGAATTAAATATGAGTAGAGCTAATAAAAAACTTATAAAAAGTGGTAGCTGAAGTCACAAAGCAGGTTAATATATTTAAGTGATTATAAAGTTGACTAACTATTAATTGAAACAACAACAAGAAAGTTGGCTTAAAAGTAAAAACCAAGTTTGAATAAAGGGGATATTGTTTGAGCAATCATGTAAAATTAAATTTAAGAAATAAATTTGTTAAATTGTTTATTTAAATTTATATTTATTCATATTAAAAATTTTGATGATTAGAAAAAGAGAAAAGAAAAACAAAGTTTAAATGTAGAGAAGAATGGAAAAGATATGCGAAAAATCTAAGGTTAATAATAAAAAAAGTATTAAAAAGTGTACATAAAAAGAAATAATATTTTGACAAGTGTTAAAATAAATATTATGTTTATTTATTTGAGAAATAATGCATTATTCAATAATCTAAGTAGCAGATTTGCTCCAATTGTTTAATTCACTTGACCGAACTCATGGAATACCAGAGAAATTATAGTTGACAATTACTTAAAGATATAGAAATTATGAAAAGAATTAGTAAAATATCTGTAAGGCTAAAACAATAATTGTCAACTATAATTTCTTTGGTACTCCATGAGCTTGGTCATGGGAATTAAACAATTGTTGGCAAATACTGATGTAAATTTTAGAATATTATATATTTAATCTTTTTATATAACTAAAATAAATTGTTTTGAATGTAATAATACGTTTTTTTTTTTAAATTTAAAACTTAGAAAATGTTAGTAGTCTATATAAACTTTACTGGCACCATTTCTTTTAAGAAAAACGGATGGAAAATAGAAAAGTTTGCTTTCTAAAATGTTTCAAAAAGTTTTTTTTTTTGCCTTTTTTTTTTTTTTAGGATTGCAAATACACTTTCAGCATTTTATATCACTGCCAAACGTATCTAAGGAAGCAACGATAAAAAAAAAAAAAAAGAGAAAGGGGGAAAAAACTCACTAGACTAAAATTTATATTAACGAAAAAAACCTTATGAATGGGGGAAAAAAAAACACATATTTAAATATAACTTTAACTAAAAAAGAATATTTGTTGACGTTTCTGTTGGAAGTCTAATTTTCAACAGAGAGAAAAAAAATCGTAAAGGATACCATATAAGTGTCTAAATATCAGCATGATTTCAGGCTTAAAAAAAATTATTTGTCAAAAAAAATGATATTTTTTAAAAAAATATTACTTTCTTTTAATATCTTATCTAAAAAAAAAAAACAGTCATGCTTTTACACTTCATACCTTTAAAAATTGCATTAATCATACAGCCAATTATTATTATGATTATCAGCCACTCATTAAAAAGTATGATCATTTAATTCTAAAAAAAAACAAAGAAAACAAAGAAAGACATAGGTGAAGAACATAAAAAACCAAAACAAAAAGATTTGACTCAATACTGCTATAAATGTGTTCAAAAAGCAAAAATTTGATTGCCTAACAATGGGATAACTGGAGGCATAAGAGAACAGTACAAACATATTTTCTACAAATTTGAACGAGTGAAAATAGAAGATTAAAAAAATGGAGAGAGAATGAGAAAAAGAGCAATCAGAAGAGATAATAAAACAAATAAAGGAAAAGATATCGATATATATTTAAATATAAAATAATATAACAAAATAATGACAAAAAATTATAACAAACATATATCACTTGGAATAAATATATATAAAAATGAACAAAATATAAGTAATGTTATCTATATAATGAGCATGAAATCATGAGATCTCTGAGAAAGAGATCAGCCCAGTTAACTCCTTAGAGAAAATATAAGTATAATTCTAAATTCATAAATCCATCAGCATTATCATAAGTAAAAGTAATTGCTAGTAAGAAATAACCATTCATCATCATGAATGATCAACAATAAAATAAATCAACAGTCCATCTTGTGGTTAGATTTGAACAATGAAAATATAAATGTACAATCAATTTGGTGAATGGATTAGAATTGTGTCTTCTGTAGACCAAGATAACTATTTAACCCTTGCCAGCTTGTGGCAGATTATTGGAATCATTAATTTGCATGCATCACTTAAGTACTAATTCATCAGAATACATAACCAAAAACATCTAAACAATAATGCTGGGATTTTAAAACATGTTGATCATCATCAATGTTCTGGACACTTAGTACCATTAATGTACTGGCCAACTACAAAATTAAATTGTAATAAATACTAATTTAAAATGTAGTGCATAAGATTTAAAGAATATTATCTTAGCACCAATCTAAAATCAACTAGATGCCCATAAATACTAATATACATGCCCATTCATATATTCAGCCATTATACTCATATCTAGCTCAGAGAACATAAGCTCTAATAATTGTTAGTGACCAAGAGATAATGATGCAATACAATTTTAATAATTGAATTCGTGTTTATTAATAACAATGTATAAAAAATGATATTAAGGTCTTTAGAATAAGGCTCTACAATTAGAAAACTTCTGATTTTGATTAACATACAATAATAAAGAAATGATCACATTGTGATTTACATTATTAATTTACAAATTCAAGTTATTATTATGATTTACATATATATTTTACTTGGTTTATTTAAAACCCATTCAGCACACAGACATGTGGCTTGATATAAAATGAACATGTTTGAACTGACATTTAATATAAAAATGATTAAATTTCACATATATATGTTAATTAACATAAAACCAAAATTTTATTTAATACATTGTGATTTACATATATGTTACAATATACAACACATACACACACATATATATATATATATATAGGCACTCAGATGCTGTTTTACTATTACATAAATATATTTTAATTGACATTTAAATCAAATAAAAGATTAAAATTTTACATATATATGATTGATGTTCAATGATATATCCATATATATATATTATACCGGATACTCAATCTATTCTGAAACAGAGGGCGCCACCAGACCACTACATGTCTGGAAAATTTGTTTACTGTGATCAGAATAGATGATGATGATGGTTTGCGCCGACTAGACTCAGGGAGAAACAAGAGATCTTAAATTGTTTAGACAATTGAGACAAAAGCACAAAGACAAACATCAGCCAAATTAAGTTTAAACATATTTCATAAATTTTATTATGAGAAAATAAATTATTAAATATAAGTTTATGACACAATAGATGGGAGTTAACTCAGGCATGTACAAGACATACTAAAGGCAAAGCTATGACAGACACTGATCTTCTAATAAACAAATTTAAAAGGGAGGAAGCAAATTTCATTCAGCAGAGGATTCACCTCAACATTGGTTTTCACTTTCAGATATCTAAACCATATGCCCCTGAAATAGATCAAAGAATCCAGCACTGATGAGCTGTTCGAGATCTAAAAATTGGTCAGACCTCGAATGTCCTTATATCGGTATGAGCTGCACCTATTACTATGTTTAAAATAACGGTGATTGATCCACCTCAAGAACAACTGACAAACATGACTGAAATGAAGAAACAATTAAAACTGGTGAATCCCAGCCAAACAATTGGTGAAAATTACTTTAAAATTAATAATTAAAGATCTCACTAAGGAACAAGTAAATAATTAGAAAAACAGTTACGTCTGCCCAGCATTTAAAAAAAATAAACTTACAAACAAATTCTGAGTACACGCTCTGACAAATTTAAAGCACACATAATAAATACAAAAATAAATCTATCGGAGAGTGCACATGAGTATGAAATATCAAAAGTTTAAATACTCTAGCAGAATGAAAGTATTGCTCACCTGTAATTTAAGAAAGGATAAATTTTATCTTCCTGCTGATGACTTATAAAATTACAAAAAAAAACACAATTCTAATTTCCACCTTTAGAGATATTAGAAATGAAATCTCCACCTGCGAAAATCAGACAATAAAGTCGTCAGCCAAAAGAGTTTTGGAGGTTTAGCAAGAGGGCAAACATAGAGTATAAAATTAATTATTGAATACTAAATAATTACAGGTAAGCATAAAAAAATATATATACAAGACTGCTAAAGCATTTACAAAAGTGAGGCATAAAATATAAAACTCATTCGTCACTCTCCAATAAACAAAACTGAAAGCAAATTGGAATCTTAAAACTAAGATTCCAAGACACACTACAAAATATTGGAAACCCAGCCAAGATTAAATATGAGGCTATATTGATTTAAGAATACACATTTATGATCAGATTGAGTGGAGATTTAATGAGAATTAATTTACCCTGGGAAGAATAAAAACGAAAATAGTTACCTTTCAGTAAAACAAAGTTCATGTAGAGTGTGTACTTTTACTTAAGTTCATTTTCAGGTTCTTTAGGCAGCAAGGTAGATGTAGAGAGGTTCCAGATTCTTTTAGGTGTTCAAGGCATTACTGGAGCAAACTTGGAAGTCAGTGATCCATCTTTTGTGGAGTTAGCAAGCCATTCAGGTGGTGGTAACAAGTATAGAATTTTTCATTTTGTTGCAGGCAAAAGTATTTAATCGCAGCTGATGTCCTTTAAGAAATTAAATGTCCGCGCTGATATAAATTCTCACTTGATAAACAGCTTGTCTATCAATGAACAATGAATTAACTGACACTCCAAATTTTTGGGGTTATTTATATGTTGATCCATTTCCCATGAAACGCTTTACTTGTTGTCCAATTTCTACGCCTTAGGCAGGGCAAATATTAATCTCCTGCTCAATCTATCTAAGAATTCCTCCCAGGGTTTATTGAAATGAAAACAACAACATAAAAATCAAATCTCCGCTATAAAAATTGGTTACAATAATTAAAATAAAAGCAACAGGAATGCAATTAGCTAGCCAGCTTGTTTTTAAATCAAATGGATTTAAAAACAGGCGGTATATGAAAACTATTTTAAAATAAATCAATAAACATTTTTAAAAAATCTGTTTTACATATAAATGCGTGTGTACTTCGATACACGCATTCTTTTTAAATAATACTGCAAATTTAAACTCTACGTTTAATGAAAATTAAAAGCTTAATAAATTTCTTTTTTTTTTGTAATGACACTATTGAATCGGATTTCAATCAGGTTCAATATATATATATATTGTGCCAAGGCCAAATTGGAACATATATAAAATAATTTTATCTAAAAAAATTATTAAAGTAAGGAATCAACAAATCAGTAAATAAATTACAAAAATCTCAAGTTTCTTTATTAAACGAAATGCAGTTTATTTCGTAAATGTAAAGTTAAAAGACTAAGTAGTTTTTGAAATAAAAGTTACAATTAATTAAGTAAAATAAGGGAGGGGGAGTTTTCCTATAAAAAACAACAACTAAGAGTTCTTAAAGGAAGTTAAAGGGTTTCTATTATAAATTAAAAGTTAAGATATAAATCTCTTTTCATTCGCGATTGTAGAATAAAATATATATGTGCATAAATGTAAGTTTGGTAATAAAATATATAATAAATGCGTGTATATGTGCGTGTTAAAATCATATTGAGAAAAACACATGAAAACAAATATTGGAATGAAATGTATTTAAAAACACAGTGGTGAGCTACTAATTAAAAATATAAAAACAACACGTTTATGAAAGCTACTACTAATTAAACAATCTGCAAAAACACGTTGTCATAGGATTAATTACTAAAGGAATTTCGACAACACCTATTGCACATTTGCCGGAGGATATTAAAACAAAAACACTTTGCAGATATAAATAGCCAGATTTTTATCGGAGTTTTATTCAGTCTAATTTGCAGTGACAGTCTTGTGCAATTTCTATTATGTATCAAGAAACAAAAATGCATTGTTGAGCAGCTTTTGGAAATATACGCTCGTACTTCAGCCTTTTTAGTCCAACAAGATCTTCAAAACCTGCCTGAGAAATAATGTCTGCATAACAACTGGAAATTCTCCATCAAACGTTCAACTGTCTTCAAGAATAAGACCAATGGATTTGCACAAAATCTCTTCAAGAAATGTCCAAATCTAACCGGTTAGATACAATCCATCAGAAGCAGCAGAAGCAGCCAACAACAAGCAATATCCACATTCCCAAAAATCCTAGGTAAACATTTATTTATTATCATTTATACGTAGTAGCCACTGCTGTAATTCGTAAATATTCAAGATTCAAATTATATGAACTCTATCATACACAAAATGAACTATTGATATGTGTGTTTAAGTTTCAAATGCTATTAATGCTTTATTATTATATTTGTGAATGCTATATGAGTTAACATGTGCGTGATCATTATATCAGTGTTATTAGTTAAATTAGATAAATACCAGTGTTCTACTATTAAAATCTACAAGAATATTTAAACTAGTTTAGAAATGTTACTTTAAAAATGTGCGTGTGTTAAATCAGATTTATAAAGATGTTTAAATTTAGTCAATTAATGTTTGGTAATAAATTATCTTTAAACTTAATTAATGTTAATTAAAATAAAATGCCTTCAAACTTAAACTTTATTTGTCGGTCAATTCTTTTTACCAACCTTTTATTAATTCTTTCCACCACTAATTTTGTATAAATTTGTTATTGAATTAAAATTAGACTGAGCTAGTTTTAGGGAATGTTTCGAGCACTGGATTATGAGCCTACTGCCCGAATATGTTAGTCTTCAGACTAGCTGGCACCCCGGGGTTTCCCCAAAACAAATAAAGTATTTGGATAGTAGGGGTTTGAATCTAGCAGCTGAGATGGGCCATTGTTGATAGTTAAAGCTATCAATAAGATCTCCCATTTTGCTCGAACGTGTCAGTTCATTCACGTAATCTTTATAAGATTATAAATGTATTATGAAGGAGTTTGAAACCGGTCAAAACTTATATATACGTATAAGTAAAGTGATTTCAGTGATTCGACCTGGTACATAAATGGCTTTTCCCAACATTGGGGCTGGACCTAAGAAACAATAGTAAATAAATGCTTTGTTTCTTGTTTAAAAAAATTTTTCTATACAAAAGCTAAATTATGTATGTTAAAGTGGTATTAATTTAAAAATACAAAAAAAAAAAGAATTGACCGAAACCTTTTTTTTCTTCCCTTTAAATGAAGAGAGATTTATGCTATTTACGTTAGTTGAAATAAATCATTATGTTAAATCAGAGACAGTTGGGTGTTTGGGCGGAGTTAAAGCATTAAGATCGGGTAGAGAAAAATGGACAAAGAAGAGGTGGAGTCAGCGTGTATTTCCAGTTTAGAAAGAAATAAATAAAATAATAATTAGTAAAGTTATTAAAAGTGAATAAAATACGGTATTAAAAATAATGATAAAAAGTGTTTAAAATTATAAATTATAAAAAAAAATAAAATAAAGCCAAAATGGAGACTCAAGGTAAAAATATAGAAAATAGCCCCAACCAGGAAAAAAGAGAAATCATAGCTTTACTAACAGCATGTTTGAAAAACAAAAAGAAACAGCCGAAGAATATAAAAAAATAGCTGAAGAGCTTAAAAACCAAAATAATGAAATGAAGAGTAAATTGGAAGGGCAAGCTGAAATGCTTGAAAAGTTAAAGAACCAGATCAAAAGGGGCCAAAATAAAATAAAAGAAGAAATTAGGGAAAATAGAGATTAAAACACAAGTAAAAAATCAAGAGATCATAGAAGTAGATTTTGTCAAAGAAAATAAGGAAGTTGAGGTCATCAAAGAGTTAGTAGAGTCAGATAGTGGTAAATATAGTAGTTTGGAAATAGAAATTAAATTAGAATCAGATAGCATTGCTACAGAGAAAGTAGAAACAAATGTAGATCAAGAAATAGAAGAGAGACATAAGTTCAAGGTAGAAGATAGCGTTGAAAAGTTTTTACAAAAAATTAAAAAGGTTAAAGTAAAAGTTCACGTTTGTTTTAAACGTAGATTTAAAATAAAAAAAGCGTAGGAAAAAATATTCACAGTTAGGAAAAATACGGCGGAGATCTGTGAAGCTTAAAGGTTTTCTTATTTACAAGGCAGAAAATAAAACGGAAAGAAAAAGAGATAAAATAGATTATAATCGAGAGATAGAAGTGAGAATATGGAGTATCGTTTATGTTAGTGAGTTAGTAGAAAGAAAGAAAGAACTGCCAGACAAAAATTAAAAATATGTAATCTGATCGATTCGCCGGCTTGATCTAGTTATTAACGACCATGGACTCGGAATAATGGAAAATGTTTAACAAAGTTTAATGAAATAAATGTAAAAACGAGTATCAAGTTAGTTTGAATAATTAAAAATGATTAAAGTTAGTCTTAGTAAAATAAAATAACAATCTTAGAGTTTAAAATGTCAAAGCATCTATAAAACAATTTATGTCAAAACCCTCGATTATGTTTTATCAATTATATTGATATCCCAGCTCATAAGTCTAGAACATAGCGGAGCATGACACAAACAAAATAAATGTGTAAAATCAAATTAGACAAGCAAAATAATTATGTCAAAAACCCTCGATTATATATTGATATCCCAGCTCATAAGTCTAGAACATAGCGAAGCATGACACAAACAAAATAAATGTGTAAATCAAAACAGACCAGCAAAATGAAAATGTTTGTTTTTAAAAAAAAAAGGGAGAGTAAAAATAGCACTTTAAAAATAAAAATGAAATAAATAAGTGTATAATGAAAGTATTAATGAAAATAAAACATTATCAAATAAAATTTAAAAAAAAAAGTGTATTAAATTAGGATTGAGGTGTGTGTGTGAGTATTTGAACAAAGAAATTAAAAGTTGGTTTAAGTCAGCACAAAATCTATCTGTGTGTTTAAATTGCCTTATACTGTGATGCCTGCTTCTCTTAATATTACATTTATTACCTAATGATCAAAAAAACTAAAAATGCACTCTAGAAAAATAAGAATTTGAAGTGGTCAATACTTGGGAAAAGTGATCAACACACATATTAATTAAGAAAAATGTTCATGAATAAATAAGTAGGTCAAATAGTTAGAATAAAATCGATAAAATCAAGTTAAATAAATAAGCGTAAATATATCTGTAGACAAATAATAATAAAAAGTGACTCGTGATAAACTAATAGATTTTTTTTTTTTTTTTGGAATACACACATTGTAATAAAAGGAAGTAAATAAATGATTTAAAGTCAAGTCAAAAAAAATATATATATATACCAGTGTAATAATGAATCGTAGTAAAGTAAGTTGTTTTTGAATATACGCAAGTTAGATAAAAAGGTTGAGTAAGAGTTTATAATAATATTGTGAAATTAGATTAATACAAATGTTAGAATAATGTTCATATGAATTTAAAAATACTGTTGTAAGATTAGTAATAAAAATATAAAGTCAATCTAAGGTGTATTAAGAGTATGTAAGTATATACATGTATATATGTGCACATACACTGGTAATATTCGGTAAATACGATACCTCATGATGCGTATCTTAAATGTATTTATCCAGATATCCTTTTAGGTTATTTTCTTGGCACTGCTGCACCTTAAGATGCATGCAAAAAGGGATTTATTTATTATAGATTCCCTGTAAGCAAGTCCAGTAATAACTCGATATCTAGAATATTAGTAGGTGTAGAATTATGCTGCATGTATACACATGTGTAGGAAGTTATCTATAGCAAAAGGAAATGAGGGTAGTATAGAAATAAGTTTAGTTAAGGATAAGTTTAAAACTGCCAACTGGATAAATTTTAGTACCCGTAATGGAATTGTCAGGGATCATTCCTCTTTCCAAAAGATGCCTGTACCACAAAATTAGTTTGTCCCGGTGGTCGTTATCCATGATTTAGATCATTGTGAGCAATGTATTCGGCATAGATAGAAGGAAAGGTTAGTCAAAACAGAATGCCCTTTGTATGTTAAGTAAAAGATATTAAAAAGCTAACTTAGAAAAATAATAAATTAATAAATCTTTAGAGTCAAGATTTAAAATTGCAAGAGATAAAATGGTCAAAAATGACGCATTTTACTCTAAAACGGAGGGGGGTGTAATGTGCCAAGGCTAAATTGTCACATATATAAAATAATTTTATCTAAAAAATTATTAAAGTAAGGAATAAAATGAATAAATAAATTACAAAAATCTCAAGTTTCTTTATTAAACGAAATGTAGTTTGTTTTCGTAAACGTAAAGTTAAAAGACTAAGTAGTTTTTGAAATAAAAGTTACAATTAATTAAGTAAAAGAAGGGAGGGGGAGTTTTCCTATAAAAAAAACAACAACTAAGAGTTCTTAAAGGAAGTTAAAGGGTTTCTATTATAAATTAAAAGTTAAGATATAAATCTCTTTTCATTCGCGATTGTAGAATAAAATATATATGTGCGTAAATGTAAGTTTGGTAATAAAATATATAATAAATGCGTGTATATGTGCGTGTTAAAATCATATTGAGAAATACACATGAAAACAAATATTGGAATGAAATGTATTTAAAAACACAGTGGTGAGCTACTAATTAAAAATATAAAAACAACACGTTTAAGAAAGCTACCACTAATTAAACAATCTGCAAAAACACATTGTCATAGGATTAATTACTAAAGGAATTTCGACAACACCTATTGCACATTTGCTGGAGGATATTAAAACAAAAACACTTTGCAGATATAAATAGCCAGATTTTTATCAGAGTTTTATTCAGTCTAATTTGCAGTGACAGTCTTGTGCAATTTCTATTATGTATCAAGAAACAAAAATGCATTGTTGAGCAGCTTTTGGAAATATACGCTCATACTTCAGCCTTTTTAGTGCAACAAGATCATCAAAACCTACCTGAGAAATAATGTCTGCATAACAACTCAGAAATCCTCCATCAAATGTTCAACAGTCTTCAAGAATAAGACCAATGGATTCACACAAAATCTCTTCAAGAAACTTCCAAATCTGACCGGTTAGATATAATCCATCAGAAGCAGCAGAAGCAGCCAACAATAAGCAATATCCACATTCCCAAAAATCCTAGGTAAACATTTATTTATTATCATTTATACATAGTAGCCACTGCTGTAATTCGTAAATATTCAAGATTCAAATTATATGAACTCTATCATACACAAAATGAACTATTGATTAGTGTGTTTAAGTTTCAAATGCTATTAATGCTTTATTATTATATTTGTGAATGCTATATGAGTTAATATGTGCGTGATCATTATATCAGTGTTATTAGTTAAATTAGATAAATACCAGAGTTCTACTATTAAAATCTACAAGAATATTTAAACTAGTTTAGAAATGTTAGTTTAAAAATGTGCGTGTGTTAAATCAGATTTATAAAGATGTTTAAATTTAGTCAATTAATGTTTGGTAATAAATTATCTTTAAACTTAATTAATGTTAATTAAAATAAAATGTCTTCAAACTTAAACTTTATTTGTCAGTCAATTCTTTTTACCAACCTTTTACTAATTCTTTCCACCACTAATTTTGTATAATTTTGTTATTGAATTAAAATTAGACTGAGCTAGTTTTAGGGAATGTTTCGAGCACTGGATTATGAGCCTACTGCCTGAATACGTTAGTCTTCATACTATCTGGCACCCCGGGGTTTACCCCAAAACAAATAAAGTATTTGGATAGTAGGGGTTTGAATCTAGCAGCCGAGATAGGCCATTGTTGATTAGTTAAAGCTATCAATAAGATCTCCCATTTTGCTCGAACGTGCCAGTTCATTCACGTAACCTTTATAAGATTATAAATGTATTATGAAGGAGTTTGAAACCGGTCAAAACTTATATATACGTATAAGTAAAGTGGTTTCAGCAGTTCGACCCGGTACAATATATATATGTGCATGTAATTTCTGAGCATATTTAAATGGTCCTATAATAATACATGATTAAACTTTTTAACTTATATTTTAATAATACAAATACCTATGCTAGGTTTACTTAAACATGTATATAAAATTGCACAGATTATTAACATACATTTAATTTTGTCAAAACAATAAATAACATTATTTATTATAATTATTAATTCCATTTTGAATATACATAAAATTTACATGTATATTTGAGTATATCAATAAAAAAAACTTATCAATTTATCAAATTTTGCCACAACTTTTGTCTTTTTTTTTTTAAAAAAATGTATAATCAATTTTTAACAGGTTAGAAAAGTTCTGTTTTTATCAGGTTACTCTTAATTAATTATAATGCTTTTAGAATCATCTTTAAATTGATCTAAAAAGAATTCAATCATTTCATTCAGTCAAAATTTTACTTGCATTATTTAAAAAAAAAAGATTTTCAAATAATATTTTTCCATATATGTAGGACTGTCACAGGTCAGTCTTAGCTATGTTTTTTAAAAATTAAAAATATAAATTTCAAAATGACTTTTTGTTTTTTCAATAAATGATTTTAAACAAAATTGTTATGTATTATATATCTCATTTGGAGAATGTCATTTCAAAAAATGAATTATTTTAAACAACTCACATTATGTATATGTAATGCAAGGCATTTTTCTGTGCTTCCTTGCATGTATACACAACAGCATATATCTATGAATTCTTTGGCAAGCTGATGAGTAAATATCATCAGAACAGGCACAGTCCAAGCAATTGTCAGCATCAGGAAAGTATAATTTGATATGTTGGCATTCCATGAACTCCTTTCTGTCTAGGACTTTTATGAGATTCAGGCCAGCAAACTATTTTGGATTTGATAGATTTCACACAAGCAACTGTCTTTTTAGCACACATTTGTAGCTATAAATTTCAATATAAAAAGTGGTCCATTTTTCTCCATGTGAATTCAAACTCCACCATTAAACTGTAGAGCAGTTGCTTCTTTGCATTCCTATATCTTATTCAGTTTCTGTATAACTCTGCTAGCCATCTCTGCATCTAGTTTTACTGTTACCACTGTCTAATACATTTACCAACAAACTGCAGCTAGCTTTTACAAAAATATAGTCAAACTATATTAACCAACTCTCTTTTCAAAAACTACTATCCAGACTAAAATAATATTTTTATCTAACCCTTTTATAGAATTGGATTGAAGTGATAAAAACACATTTAATTAATGTTTTTTTCTTATCTTTTCAAAAAGATCACTAATTCTTTCAAAAGCAATTTTGAAATTTTACCAAAAGTGTGATCTACATGTTTTTACTTAGATAGAGAATTAATTAAAAGACTTCAAAAATAAATAATACAAATTTTTACAATTATCAGAAACATGCTTATTTTTAGCTGTTTTATATTGGACTATTTCCATCATCTAATATATGTGTTGAATGTCTTTAGAAAAGTTTAATTTTATTTAAATATTCCAAATACATTCAACTGTTAGTAATATCACAGCAAACATGTTAATATATGCACAACATTTTGAGAGATATTTTTCTTCCCTCTTCTTCAGGTATTACTGATCTGACCAGTGACAGTACTAGCATGGGATTCAAACCTGGGTCATTAGATTCTTGATTATTGAATTTTACTGTAATGCTCTAACCAACTGAGCCATCTTGCCAAAGGCAACAATATGTAGTAATTTTATGTACTTATCAATGAGGTTCCTCCTGATTTCTCCACTTTTTCCATTCAAAATCAAAATACAATATTAATTTATTTAGACCTTAAAATGTTTTAATTTATAATAAAATTGTTTTAAATTCAGAATTATTTAACCCTTTAATACGTTATTTTATTCCAGTAAATATAAAAAATATCTACAAATTTTTTTGTCTATGTATATTTCTACTTTTCCTTTACTTTATATATAATTGTGCACACACACAACTATGTGCCATGAGTTACATTATTTATATCTATAGTGCTATCTTGTTTTTTTGCTATAGACTATAAATTAATTTATTCCAATCTGTAAGTTAATTAGTGTAATTTAATCAGCACTTTTAATTCCAGTAGCTTTATTTTAACCATGATTTTAAAACTATTCTGATATCATTTCCCATTATGAAATATTCTAAGTAGAGAATTTCATCAAGGATATTGTTGCTAATCTCTTTATGGTGTAGCATTTCTTTATATTTGCTCCTTTTATGTATTTTCTTTTTAAATTTACTTATAATATATCCATTGAAAATTTCCAACGAATCTAATTCTGATGATGTTTTTTTTTTTAATCTTGTGACTTTTATGGAAGGGTTTGGAAAAGTTTTATTAAGTTTTTTTTAAAAAGATCTTTATTATTATTAATTTTAATGTTTTCCTCTTTTAGGCTATTAGATATCTGCACATAAGAATTAATGACATTGTGAAATTACCACTTTATTATCTGACATACATTTTGATTTTTTTTAGTTGTTTGATTTTATTCAATTTTTCACTATTCTTTTTTAATTATTTTTATAACTTACATTTTCATTTCACCTGGTTCACCATCGATTACATCCAATAATATTAAATTGATTTGTGTTATTTTTAATTAGGAGAATTCTTTTTTGGATTATATCTAGGACATTGGATAAGCTTGTAAATATTTTTCAACTTTACTCAGAGTTTATCATTGAGTAAATCATGATTTATTCGCAATCTATTCTTAGTCATGTTTTGATTATTAAAATTGAATTACCATCAAATTTCAAGAATATGACCAATTTGATTTTTGTTAGGTTTATAATCTATGCTTTAGCTGTTTTAAAATCAGTAGCAATTAAAAAACCATTGAATTTACAGGAACTTAATTGTTCACTTAGTTTATTTCTGTTTTTCAGTTCAAAGCATTCAATGACAATGTCTGCTTTTTCATTTCTATTTTAGATATAGCAATTATTCAAGCAACAAAAGCATTACTTATCTGAAAGTTTTTTTAATTTTTTTATTGTATCTGGTGAAAAATATTCAGTTTTGGTTAAAATTATTAGAAATAAATTTAATATGTATGGGATGCAATAAATTCCCATAGCTAAAAATATTTTTAATTAAACTGATTTAGAAATAAATTTAGTTAAATTCCTATAGATAGAACTATCTTTGATTAAACTGATGTAAAAATAAATTTAGCTTGTATAAGAAAATTGAAAATATATGTCCATCCAACATGACTTAGAATCTAAGGAAAAGTACCCCAAATTCAATCATGCTTGAGATACATAGGTCAGGAGCAATCATGAACTCTAACCTATTTGTCCATTCCCCAAATCTAAAACAATATGAACAACATTTGTGTTGGTACAGCATAGATTTTTTTAATTCTGGACCTGGACGTACATGAGATCTTATTAGATGAAGATGATGAGTGAGCTATTGAGTGAACCAGCAAGATGATTTAAGATACATATATATGTATTATTTTGATAAGATTAAGATTGATTAATAATGATTCGATCACACTGGATTAAGTTAATATATATATTTATTATTACAAAAAACGTGATTTGAATATGATTATACAATTACCAACTTCATGCATATATATATATAATTTATTTACAAGTACATTTTATTAAGAAATCTTATCCCGAGATCAAATTATTAGAAAAATTACATATATACAAGAATAATAACTAAAATGCGATACCAATATGTCAATTTACAACCAGAAATCATATTTTATTTTATATTTATAAAGGCTATTTATCTGGGTGGTCAGTGGATGCTATACAGATTGAGAAGTTATACAAATATACAATGATATGGGGTGTCAATCTTTCTTTAATTATTACATTTTGCTCTTGGCATTACAAAATATAAATTTACTGATGATGATTACATTTATTTAGAAAATATAATAAGAGCACATTCAATTTGCATATTTGATGAGATAAGTACTTTATTATTCATTTTATAGATTTTAAAACTATATATAATAATTAGCTAAACGTTATAGATATGGGAATAAATTATTTAAAAAGGACAAGAGCAGTTTCAGTGAAGTTTGATGTGAAAATCAAACAAAGAAGATTTAACTACTCAAATGGTTCATTATCACATATCATTATGACTTATTTTTATTAAACATGCATGAGTTTAAATATAAAGAGCTGCGGTAGTAGCATAAATGGCAGGGAAAAGAAATGCAGCATCTTTGGCACATAGAATACTTCACCACCATTTATTTAACTTATGATGATATACCCATGCTTCGATGGAGCAATACCTTATGAAAATGTAGGTAGGGAGATGTGGTGGTCTGATGGTATGGCAACCCATGCAGAGCTTCCATACTCTAATTCGCTTGTTCCAGGATGTAGATGTATACCCCTGTTTTGAACAAGTATACAGAAAAGAGAGGGGGACTTTGGCAATCCCAACAATCTCTGAATGACAGAGCTAGAAAAATATAAAATAGTACTGACATATGCTAGCAGTGCTACTATAAAAAAAATAATTATTTTGCATTAAAAAATAAAGCCTTAAATAATTTAATATCTTTTGTAATGATATGTTTAAATAATGACCCACACAATATACAATAATAATTAAAGAATGAAAGAAAATGAAATTAGAACTAGAGAGTGTATGACTTCTCCATTTTTTAACAATCAATCCCATTTAATTTAGTAATAAAAAAGGCAGCGCACTTAAGAGCACTGCAACTAAAATTAATTGATCGCCAACATTTTGACTATAATTATTGTAATTGAAATATGATATAGCTTATAGAATAAATATAGAAACGCAAATCCACCCAGATTGAAAGATTAATTTATAATGCTTAAACAACTTAATAATAAACTGCTATGAACATATATATTTATTAGAAAAAGAACCTAACTTTATGAGCTATTTAGAAAATATAAATCACATAACTAATTACTCCCCCCTCCCATTTCCAGAGTCGGATTAAAACATAAATGAAGTTTGTGAGGTTAGGTTGGTTGACATACATTGTATATTTTATAAATAAAGTAAAATAAAAAATATTAGCACTTATGAATTACTACCGCCCTTAAACACATATATAATAATGAGCATGAATTGGATACTTAAGATTACAAAATGATTAATTAGGGTTATAGAGAATTGACATACACAAGGTAGATAGTTATATTAATAGTACTCACTGATCAGCAATTTCAAATAGATAAAACATTAAAGAAAAAGGACAGTAAATCTAGGATTAGTTGATTAAATTATAATTCAACAAAAGGTGACTAAGATGACTCTTGGGACTATTATCTCATGATCCTCCAGGATGATAGTGCAGATGGATCCTGTCTTGATGCAGCATTCTTTGATTTTGGGGCAGGCAGGTTATAATTAGATGACAAACATTTCTTCTTGTCCTCTGCACTTCTTTGACAACTCAGGCAATCTTGGATGGTAAGAGCTAAATTGCAGCATGGTGAGGAAATAGTCTTAGAAATTGAGGAAAGGTGGCTTAGTTCCCTCTACTCGAGCAACATTTCAAAATTCAGACTGACATGGAGTAAGTTGGCAACATAGCAGAACAAAACTCTTTCTTTTTTTTTCAGAACTAAATTTGGCCCATTTATACTAATTCAGAAATATTTCAAGAGTGCTTCTTGCTAATTTCCTGAGGCAATGTCCAAAAGACTTTCTTAACCTCATTGTTTTTAACAACGATATACATTTATATTGCATTTCAAGAAGATGCAAATATTGATAAGGCCTGGCAATCTATTTCTAGAAATTTTCTCTTAAATCCTTTGATACTTAAACAATGTAAAATTTTCATTAGTGGTTATTAATGGAAACTTGAAGCAATTTGAATTACATTAAAACATTTATAATTACAATGGGTGGCTTCTGCATTTTTGTACAATTCTATAATGAGTGATTTCCAGAACCTTCTTGACAATTGCATTTTCCTTTCTGCCATTTTATACATTTTTATATATAAAAAAACAAATCTAAATAAATAATATATACAAGCTTATAATATTTATCTCATATAATAAAATACCTTTCCCTTTTTACGTATACATATATCACCCATACACATGATTAATTTTCAAATACATTAGCATTAAATTTATTACATTCTTGCATGTGTACATACTATATATATATATATATAAGTTATGTACATTATTTAACGATGTGGGGTGAATTCAAACCCTGTAAGTTGGATAGACTATAAAGCTCAATGTATGTCACAGATTGACTGCTTTACTATAGATAGAATTATCTTTAATTGGGCTAATTTTAGAAATAAATTTAGCTTATATAAAAAACAAATTCCTAGAGATAAAAGGAAAATAAATATCTTAATTAAATTTATTGGGAAAAAATTTCATCTGTATAAATTTAAATGATTTTTTGTAGATAAAAATATACTCAATCTATTGTGTTAACTGAATTAAAAGAAAACTGACAACAGAGTTTAAGTAGTTCAGGTAGAATATAATTAAAATCAATAAAGTAAAAAAAAAAACATCTCCCACCCAGATTTCACAGTAAAGATAGTTACTCCAGAAAAAGAAAAGAAAAAGTAGAGAAAAGAAACACAAAAGAAAAACAGATATAGAAACTAGAGAGAAACAAATAGTTTGTTCTTTTTTCTTTTCCTAACTTTACTTCTCATTGCACTCAGGTGGAGTCATTCCCAAGATCCTGGCTTCTGTGGGTAAACAATCTGATTAGAAATGAAGCATATTGCCCTGAACTTATTATTATTTTGTGAACACTTCAAGCACTTGTCCACGGTGTAAGAGCAAGACTTTAATAGAGATAAAGTACACTTTTCTTAATGGTTGAACTTTATAGAACTGCATAAACAAAGGACATTGTTTTAAGTAGTTGATGTATGCAATATAAACCAATATCATCTCTGTATAAGAAAAATGTATGTATATTAATGTATAGTTTACGTTATTATTATTATTATTATTATTGTTGTTGTTGTTGTTATTATTATTATTATTATTACATTTCAATAAAGACTTTATTGATCTCAATCGTTTACACAAGTTTACATCTAGAAAATTTCAAATTTAACATATAATGAGTAATATTAGGGTAAACATATATAAAGAAATTTAGTGTATACACTTTGTGGTTAATGGACTATAACAATATAAAGAATAAAAAAACAAAAATAATCAGAGTTCTAAAGTTTGATGAGCTTATTTAGTTTTGTGGACATGTCTTTTTGAATGTTAGTTGTATGATAGTTATTTTTGCAGCATTCACAGCATTGATGGTTGCCTTAACAATGACCATGTTGCTGCATATAAGTGGGGGTTGGTTATTATTCTGTCTCTATTTCTAATGTGTAATAGTTTGTTGCTAAATGTAGCTGGGTGTCATTTGGTATTATTGCCAATTAAGAAAGTACATCTGGTGCACCAGTACATGTATAGTACAAATGTGGCTGCTCTAATGCTAGGTATTGATCTTCCCTGAAAAGCTACCATTATGTGATTAATGATTGTACCCAGTTTTCTGTATGTATTACACATCATCTGTCATGTTTGGTTAAGTGCTATACATTATTATTAATATTATTATTATTATTATTATTATTATTATTATCATTATTATTATTATTATTATTATTATTATTATTATTATTATTATTATTTGTATGTACATTAATTACTATGCCATGCAATATTAAATTGTCTTAAAACTAATTTGTCCAATTCAGTTGTGTGTGTTTTAATTTGGGTTAGCTATTACTATTTGCTAGTCACCTAGAACTAGTTTCAAATGCAAAATAGTATTTATTACAATTCATCCTGGAGATAGTAATATGTGTTCATTTGGTCAAATTAGCATTTTTTCACATTAAATAGAATAGATGATAATAAGCATAGCTGCACTTTTATGTTTTGATGGCAAAAAGTAATTGAGATTATAAATAGATTTTTTGAAATACCCATAACTAAAAGTATAATGTATGAGGAAATAATAAAAGAAATTAAGCAATTATTTTAATCCTTGCCTATCCTGCCATATAGCTCACTTAACATTAAAAAACAAAAAGCAGTTTAAGTGGAAGAAAATAAATAATTATAATTCAGCTCTGAGGGAGTTAGAAAAAGATTGCATTACAAAAATTTCATCAATACATTTTCAGCAGATCTTTTCAAATAATAACAGATCACAAGCATTACTCAGAATTGTCAATCATGGTAAGTTGGCTCCTGACAATTTAAGCTCATACAATTGGATGAATATTTTATCATATGACTATCAATTGGCTCAAAAGAAGGAAAAGAGATCTCACATGCTGTTGCATTGTCTTGGATTCCAGATAAAAATAAACCAAGCAGTAACAAGATAGAAATTAACTATAATGATGTTCTTCAATCAGAAATACTTAATAAGTAAAGGTAGCAACATCGACAAGATCTGATGAAAACAATCAGATGCTTATGGGATAGATTAAAAAGACTGGGCTGTTTTGAAAACCCTGTGTGGTGCACCAACTTTCTAGATAAACTGCAACATTTTATATATCTGTAAATTGGTTTTGTCCTCATGGATCATCAGGTAGTTTACCAACAGAGGGTAGATAGGAAGCTTTAAAGTCATTACATGAAAATCATCCTGGAATGGTGCATGCCAAAGAATTATCCCACAGATAACCTCGGATATCAAGCAATATATTAAAAAATGCACTGGCTGTCAATGAGAAATGAGCATGAAAATAAAAAATATATAATCCATTGCCTATGACAACTAAGGTCTGGCAGAGACTTCACACAAATCATGCAGGACCAATTATTGTAAAAATACTGCTCATACTGGTAGATGCATAATTAAAATGGGTAGGTATTACATAGTGAAAGATAAGAGTGCTATGGGAAGTATTAAAAAAGCTGTTTTTTATGTCATGCATTACTCAAAACATTTTTGTCTGACAATGACACCAGATAATGGAAACTATTTCTCCAGTAATGGCATAAAACACATATGAACCCCTGACTTATTATCCAGAGTTGAATGGCCTGGCAGCAAAAGCTGTTCAGCAGATTAAAAAGGCCCTAAGAAAAACAAATAACATAAACATGCAGCAGACACTATATGATGCCATGCTTCTTAACACATTACATTGTTGATAGTTATAAGCAAATCTCCATTAGAGTTGTTGATAGGCACAAAATTACATATTAAACTATTACTATTGCTGCCAAATATTGTTGAACAACTGCAAAGTGAAAGAAATGATAATGCATATGAAATAGGTGATAGAGTTTGGGTAAGAGACTTGATCAGAGAGAAATGGTTAGAGGGTATAATCACTGAGAGATTATCCAAACAAATACTAATTATCCAGATTCAGAATGGGACTAAATGTAGGAGCATGTGAATCATGTCTGCCATCAAGCCCCAGAAGACATACAGTTTCAGTTTCAATATCAAAAGATAATGACTTAAGGAAAAACAAGAGACAGCTGACTCAAAATTCTATGAAGTATTAGTCCAAGATGAACAAAAACCACAAATGGAAATTAAGTGAAATTGAACTGGAATCAGAGACACTAAAGGAATTAACTCCGAAACTAACTACATTCTGAGGAAAAAAAATAGATCACCCTAATTATGACAGGAGATCCAGAGGCTGATTAAATTCAAAGAAAAATAAAGCCATTTTCTGGAATAAGGAAAAGAGTGAAAAATATTCAGTTTTGGTTAAATTTATTAAAAATATTTTTAGCATGTATGGGATCAAATAAATTCCTAAAGATAAAAAATATCTAATTATACTGATTTAGAAATAAATTTAGCTTGTATAGGAAAAATTCCTATAGATAAAATTATCTTTGATTAAACTATTTTTCAAATAAATTTAGCATATATAGAAAATAAATCCCTATAGATAGAATTATCTTTAATTGGGCTAATTTTAGAAATAAATTGAGCTTATATAAGAAAAGAAATTTCTAGAGATAAAAAGTGAAAAATAAATCTTAATTAAATTTATTGTGGAAAAATTTCATCTGTATAAATTTAAGTGATTTTCTAGTAGATAAAAATATAATGAATCTATTGTGTTAACTGAAATAAAGAAAAACTGATAACAGAGTTTAAGTAATTCAGGCAGAATCTAATTAAAACCAAAAAAGTAATAAAAAAAACCTTCTATCCAGATTTCACAGTAAAAATAGTTACTCCAGAAAAAGAAAACACAAAAGAAAAACAGATAAACTAAAGAGAAACAAATAGTTTGTTCTTTTTTCTTTTCTGAACTTCACTTCTCATTGCATTCCTGAAACAGTGAAAGATCATCAGTGGATGTCAACCCCAAGATCTTGGTTCTTGTGAGTAAACAAGCTAACTAGAGACTAGAACATCACCCTGATCTTATTATTATTTTGTGAATACCTCAAGGGCTTGTCCAGGGTGTAAAAGCAAGACTTTAGTAGAGGTAAAGTATGCCTTATCTAATTGTTGAACTTTATAAAACCACATAAGCATCAATGTATAAAGTATATGTATGTATATTAATGTATACTTTATATTTTTGTTTTGCATGTATATTAATTACTGTTCCATACAATATTAAATTGTCTTAATACTAAGTTGTTCAATTTGGTTGTGTGTGTTTTAATTACTACTTGCTTGCTACTCAGCAAAATGAATTGAGACATAGCAACTGGTCTTAAAATATTTTAATTTCTTTTTCATTTGATTGAATTATTGTAATATTGAATAGATATGCATTGATATCAGTCAATCAATCACAAAATTATATCCAATGATAGTTGTCACTATATTTTTGTGATAATGAAACACATATTCTTCTTTATTTTTCAGGTATTGTCAAATTTTTTTCTTCAGAACCAGTTGGCAAATTTTAAGATTCTTTATGGGCTAATATAAAAAATACAGGACAATATATAAATAGTTGCAAACAATGCATAAAAAACATTTATTAAAAAAGAAATAAAAATACATATTTTTTATGAATGGATGGGACAAACTTAATGGTAGTATTATTTTCTTTTACTAGGAATTCTAACATTCATTAATATAATTTTATGTTTAAATTCATGTATTCAAATACTCTTTTAGTATTAGTTTTAAATTACTTTAAAAAAAAAAAAAAAAATTATTCTTGTGTTTCATTATTTTGAGTTAATGAAAGTTATATTAACAATAAATTCAATCACTAGAGGTGACTGCAATCAAATTATTTGAATGGGCATAGTTTCTGAGAGATTCCTGATTCCATATAAGGAAAAGTCACAGTGCATCACATCACATTATCTATTTTTTTTGTATTTGAGAGAAATAGAGAGAGCAATAGAAAGATTAGGAAGAGGGATAGAGATACCATTAATAGATGGCAAGGAAGTATATATATTATCGAGTTTTTTATTTGCAGATGATGTTTTTTTGTGTTCAGAAAGAAGGGAAGATATGGAAGTTATGCTGAAGACATGTGCAAGGGTGGGTAAAGAGTTGGGGATTAAGTTTAGTGAAGAAAAATCAAAAGTAATGATGATTAATAGTAGGGAAAGAGAAGATAAAGAATTTTTATTGGGGGATGTAAATTTAAGTGTGGTGAATAGATTAATAGGAGAAAAAATTATAAATGAAACAAAGAAAAGAAAGGGATTGATAAAGAAATTAACAGTGTCTTTATATAATAAATATAATGTAGCTAGAATTGTATGGAAGGGAGTGACAGTAGTAGGGTTAACATATGGTAATGATGCATTATGTGTTAGTAAATGAGTATTAGATTACTTGGAAAAAGTACAAAAAGAAGTAGTAAGACATGCATTAGATGCAGATGTGTGGATGGCAAAGGAGGCAATTCAAGAAGAAATGAGATGGTCAAGTTTTTATATGAGGGATGCTAAAAGTAAAATGAAAATGTTCGGTAGATTGCAGTTTATGGATAATGAAAGAATAGCAAAATTGTACTTAATTGGGTTATGAATAAAGGGCAGCAACAAGATGGGTGAGAAAGGTAGTACAGTATACAGAAGATTTGGATAAAGAATTTATGTCAGTATACTTGTACAAAAGGTGGGATGATTGAGTTAGGAGAATTGTTGAGTGTTATAGTGGTAAGGAATGGGATAAAAGAATAGATGCATTAATAAAGAATAGGAGTTGGAGAGATGGAGAACTAGTATGGAGAGTAAAAAAAGTTTAAATATACATAAATGTAAACAGAATATTGGGTGTGAGTTAATTTATGATAATAGCAATGAAAGTAGTTTATTGTTTAAGGTTCAAATGGGATCTTTAGCAACAGGCAATTATACACATAAATGGAAAAATGTGGGTGATTTAGTCTGAGAGGATGTGTAAGGAAAGCATAGAAGATATTAGGCATCTGTTAATTGAATGTAAATGCCTGAAAGTAGAAAGGATACAAATAATAAAGTTGTGGAAGAATAAATATAAGGAAAGTGATTATACAAGAAGTGGGTTATTGATTTTTATGCTGGGTTTGGGAAAAAATAAGGGGGGTTTAGATATAAAAGCCATGAAGTTGACAAATATTATGTTGTAGAAATGGGATGGAATAGGATATGGGAAAACTTAGGGTAGTGGGGAATGGAAGGTAAAGTGGCTAACAGGTTTCTCTGGGAATAGTTGTTGAAAGATTCCTGACTCTGTATAGGGAGAAGTTGCAGTGCATCACATCACATCACATGGGATAAAGTTTATAAAATTATTTAAAATATTTTTTGAATACTCCTATGAAATTACAAGATAATTAGATCTTTATATTTAATTTTGATATTTTTTGCTGTCTGTAAATATACCATTTTAAAAATTTTTCATAATTTTTTTTTTTCTATTATCTCTTTTATAATTTTTTTTATTCATTTACCTTTAATCTATTTTTAATTTCTAAAGAAATGGAAAAAGTACCCCATTGGCATTGATATGTAGAGTTTTTTTTTAGTTTCACTTTCTAATTGCCAATATTATATAATTGAAAAATAACTTTTTGCATGATTTGTTGATTATAATAACTTTTTATTCCAAATAGCATGGTGTGTCATGGGCCAAATAAAGCTATTTCATGAGCTGGATGTATTCTGTGAATGATAGTTTGCCAACCACTGATTTAAATAGTAAATAGTTTGTAAAATCCTGATCTAAAATATCTATAGTCCATATTAATTAGTAAGATGTCAATGTGTAAACAATACACATTCTTAATATATAAAGTATCTGCACATTTCTGGCTTCAATTATGAACTTCTCTATACATCCTTGGGACTTTTCTATCTCTTATACTAATATTGGCAGATGGCTATTCACTTGATTAATCCATGGGATTATAGTGTAATCCCTTTTTGATTTACAAAAAAATCATTCCTATGATTAAAATTATATTGCTGTTATAAATTATTATTTTCTACTAGACATTTTTTATTTCATTAATTATTCTTAGAATAGCTCATCTCCTGTTTATAAAAATCATTAAAAGAAGTTAACATTTAGACAATCCCAATATCATTAACAATCAACAATTTCAAACTGTTGTCAAGGCAACCCCCTTTTAATAATGAAGGTGGAATCCCACTTTTATTTGTGGCCCAATGTACTTATATAGACACTAAAGATTGTAACTTGACCACAGAGATAGAAATTATTGATACAAAAATTATTGATTTAAAAATATATCCTTTAATATTAATTTTTTTATATGAAATTTTAATTTATTAGCTATAAATTATTATTTATGTGAATAAAAACTGGTATTTTAGCACTAAACTGTAAGAAACATATGAATTCTAGAATAGCACAGTTTACACACATGAAGGTTCATCATCAAAATAAACAAACAATTTTACAATAAAACTCCCACAATTTTCTTCACCAGTGGAAGAAACAGATTCACATTCTCTTTACCTCAATCAAAATGGATTTAACTTTTGAAATTCTTACATTTCAGAATGGGTAAAATAAAAAGCAATTAACTTCAAACTGGATTTACTTATAACTGTTCTTGATTTGATTTTGTCTTTGCTTACAGACTTAAGAGTAAAGATAACTCATTGAAAAACAAAGTTAGTGTTATGTTGTAGTACGATTAATATTAAGAAAATATGTTTGAAATTGTGTGTACTCCAGAAGTTAAAAGTGTTAAATAATTACAGGTTAAAGTAAACTAGTTGATTTAATAAAAACGAAAATAAGAAATTACAAATGTTTTTCATATATAGATTTTATAAAAAGCAAGGTGTGAAACAAGATGGAAGATTTGAATAAATAATTAATTAAATGAAGGAATAGAAATGTAAAGAACAATTAATTAATTAGTTCAGAAATAACCCCAGAAGAATTTAGTGATTGAAAATTGATAAGGAATAAACAATAGAACTAAAAGTAGATATAATCCAGCAGAAAAGACAAGTCAGTGTGAGTCCTGCTTTTCTGAGAGACTAAAGTGTAGTGCGAATTCAGAACAGGACCAATGCTGGAAGGAGAACCAGATATTCGGGTCTGAAGGTACCAAAGACTGACCTAGGATAATTATACAGACTATACCTGCCTTATTATTATTTTTGTAAGCCTTACAGGCGCTAGTAGAACTAATGATAATTCTGTTTATAAATGATTGTTATTTTTCATACTAATAAAATCTTGTATCTGTTAAGTGGGATATCTTAATTTTATTATATATAAGAGAGTAATCATTACTTGAATTAGGTGTATTTGGTTGTTTCTCGTAACATTAAATCAAGTACATCGCAATTTTATTGCAGTCAGGAGAAAACCTGTTTTTCAAGCCTATGAAAGAAATACACCAAACAGTAATTCAGAAGTCGGTGAGTTGTTAAAGAATTAAAATGTCGATAGGACAACTAATATATTGGAATTTGGGATAGATAATCTGCATGAATGACCCTTTTATGTGCTTCAATTACAAAATTATTTTAAGTTAAATAGTATTATTGAAAATGACAGGAAAGTAGTAGCATTATTATGTTTGTCAGGCAGAAAAGTTATTGAAATAGTAAGCAAATTGTATAATGGACAAGTTACAGATAGTAGTAACTATGATGACCTGGTTCAAAGACTAACAGATTATTTTAGCCCAAGACCATCAAAATATTTAGCTAGGTTAAAATTGAGGAACCGCAAACAAGACAAACTCGAATCGATTAAAGAATATGATATTGTTCTACGCCAATTAGCAAATAATTGTGAGTACGGCGACTTTGTGGAACAAATTTTTATTGACCAGTTATTATGGTGAATGAAAGATGATAAATTGCGTCAATCATTATTAATGGAAACTCAGATGACTTATGAAGGTGCTATTCAAAAGAGAATAGTATATGAATCAGTGGTAGAACAAGCTTTAGCTTTTTCAAATAGAATGGAGGAAAACTCTAGGAATACTATTTTTAAAATAGAGAGAAAGGATAAGGATTGTATTAAAGAAGAGCAAAGTTTCGAAATAAAATGTTTTTGTTGTGGTAAAGTAGGTCATTTGTCTAAAAGCAGTAAATGGAGGTATGAAAAATGTTACAACTGTGGGGACAAAGGCCATTTGGCAGCAGTGTGCAAAAAACCTAAACAAAAATCTGAATATGGTAAAGATCAGAAACAGTGGAAACCAGTAATTAAAAAAAATATCTTGAAAAATGAGCAGGATCAATTCATGCTAGAGATTAAGTTAAGTAACAAAAGAGTAGTAATGGAAATAGATAGTGGCTCATGAATTTCATTAATATCTATGAAAAAGTGGAAGGAAATATCCACAGAGAGCCCTCAGATTAAAATACAGAAAGCTAACATTAACGTTAGAGATGCCAACGGGAACCCGATCAAGTTAATTGGGAAATCCGAAGTAATAATTGGTTTTAAAAATAAAAACTACAAATTACCTATATATATAGTAGATAAAGATATTAGTCCATTAATAGGAAGAAACTGGTTTAAAGACTTAGGCATTAAATTTAAGATAGTTAAAAAGGTCTCGGTTGAAAAAGAAATGATAGAGTTATATCTGAATTTATTTACCAAAGATTTAGGTTTGATAAAATCAAAGCCCATTGACTTGCACTTAAATGAAAATGCTAAACTGGTTATTTGTAAACTGAGAAAAATACCTTTTGTGCAAAGGCAGTTAGTAGAGGAAAAATAGAAGCATTAGTTAAAAAAGACATGTTATCCCCAGTTGAGGAGGCCGATTGGACCACGCTGATTGTTGTATTAACAAAACCAGACGGAAAAATTAGGCTGTGTGGAGATTATAGAACAACAGTAAATAAGTATCTTAATAAAGGAGCTTACCCAGTGCCGAATGTACATGAGATTCTCAGTAATCTAGCTAAAGCAAAAAATTTTGTGAAATTGGATTTAAATTTGACATATCACCAACTAAAAGTTACGGATGATACAGTTCGGTTATTAACAATTATGACCCCTTTTGGATTATTCAAATGTAATCATCTCCCTTTTGGAATTACATCAGCTCCAAACATATTTCAAGCAAAAATAAATTCAATATTACAAGGCTTGGAAGGTGTGATGCCATATTATGATGATATTTTGATTGCTGTGACGTCATCGGAGAAATTAAAAAGCAAAATTCAGGAAGTATGCAAGAAACTAAATAATGCAGGGGTAAAATTAAATGTTAAAAAATGCATTTGTGAAACTGAAGAATTAAAAGTTTTTAAGCCATCTTATTTCAGAAAAAGGGAAAAGTCCGTTAACTGATAAAATTAGGGCAGTCAAAGATTTTCCAAGCCCAATAAATGTCAAGCAACTTCAAGCTTTTCTAGGTTTGATTAATTTTTTCGAACTTTTTCTAAAGAACAAAGCGATGGTCGCAACTCCTCTATATGAACTGCTACGCAAAGATCAGAAATGGATTTGGAATACCAAACATGAAAAAGTGTTTAAAGCAGTTAAGGAATTGTTAACCTCTAATAGCTTATTAGTGCATTTTGATAGCGACAAAGACATCACTATTACTACGGATGCATCACAATACAGAATCGGAGCAGTTTTAGCGCATCAAATAGATGGACATGAACATCCTGTAGCTTATGCTTCTCGGACTTTGTCTAAAGCTGAAAAAAATTATAGTCAGCTGGAAAAAGAAGCTTTTGCAGTCATGTTTGCTGTGAAAAAATTTCACCAGTTTATATATGGATGGAAATTTGAATTAGTAACAGATCACAAACCTTTGTTAGGGATTATAGGAAATGATCATCCGATGCCAGAGCATTTAAGTCCACACATGCTCAGATGGGCTAATACACTTACTGCTTATAATTTCAATCTAAAATATCAAAAAGGAAAGATAATTTCTCATGCGGACACTCTATCTAGAGTACCCACAAATAATGACAACTATGAAACTGATGTGGAAGTTAATCACATTGACAATATAAAATCACAAGTCATAAATAGTAAAGTAGATCAGACATGGACAAATGAAAATGATGGGTATGCATTACTTAGGAAATGGATAAGCAAAGGTTGGCCTAATAAAAAACTTGAAAATGTAACAATGGGGTTTTGGGTCAATAGAGACCAATTGTCAGTCTGTAAAGGGTGTATTGTTATGGGAGACAGGGTAGTTATACCTCCTATAGGTAGAATGAAAATTTTAGAACTTTTGCATCAGGGGCACCCAGGCATCGTGTGAGCTAAAGCTCTAGCTCGGAGTTATGTTTGGTGGCCACAGATAAGTAATGATATTGAAAAGTATATTAAGAAATGTGATAAATGTAAGTCTGAAATAGCTCTGCTGAATAAACAATATTCTTCTTGGCCTAAACCAATATATCCGTGGCAAAGACTTCATATAGACCATGCAGGTCCAATAGAAGGAAGAAATTATTTAATTTTAATCGATGCTTTCTCTAAATCGATAGAATGTCATGAGGTTAAAAATACTAGTGCAAACAAAACAATAAAATGTTTAACAGACATATTTTATATACATGGATTTCCACAAGTAATCATCTCTGACTGGATTTGCGAGTGAAGAACTAAAAACACAATTTGGAAAATGGGACATCAAACATGTATTTACACCCCCTTATCACCCTGAATCAAATGGTTTGGCGGAAAATGCGGTAGGGTAAGTAAAGAAATATTTAAGAAAAAACAAAAATACGGAGATGAAAAACGTCTTACAGGAATTCATGATGTATCAACATATAACTCCATCAACAATGACAGGAAAATCACTAGCTGAAATGTTATTCGGTCGAAAAATACGAATTAATTTAGATTTTTTGTGACCTGATACACATATATATAAATATAACCAAGACCCAGTCAAAAACTTTAACATTGGAGACATGGTAATATTCAGAGATATACTATGTAAACAATGGGTTAATGGAAAAATTGAATGGGTGCGATCAAAGCAAATTTATGATATTAAAGGTGAAAACAGAAACATATATAAGCGTCACAAAAATCATATTCGTAAAAGTGAAGATGACATACAACTAGATATGTTCCAGCAGTTCCAACATGCAAATGAAAAGAATTCAGATAAACAAATGATACTGACCGACATTGAAGAAGATGCAATTGAAGAGGGTAAAATACAGAGTGAAAAGAGGAAATCACCTAGACCAATATGATGTAAAAGAAGACCTTTGTACCTAAAAGAATATGTATAAGACGGATAAACCATAACTTCTGGAGTGGGGAGGAATTGTTATGTTGTAGTACGATTAATATTAAGAAAATACATTTGAAATTGTGTGTATTCCAGAAGTTAAAAGTGTTAAATAATTACAGGTAAAAGTAAACTAGTTGATTTAATAAAAACGAAAATTAGAAATTACAAATGGTTTTTCATATATAGATTTTATAAAACGCAAGGTGTGAAACAAGATGGAAGATCCGAATAAATAATTAATTAAATGAAGGAATAGAAATGTAAAGAACAATTAATTAATTAGTTCAGAAATAACCCCAAAAGAATTTAGTGATTGAAAATTGATAAGGAATAAACAATAGAACTAAAAGTAGATACAATCTAGCAGAAAAGACAAATCAGTGTGAGTCCTGCTTTTCTGAGAGACTAAAGTGTAGTGCAAATTCAGAACAGGATCAATGCTGGGAGGAGAAACAGATATTCGGGTCTGAAGGTACCAAAGACTGACCTAGGGTAATTATACAGACTATACCTGTCTTATTATTATTTTTGTAAGCCTTCAGGTGCTAGTAGAACTAATGATAATTCTGTTTATAAATGATTGTTATTTTTCATAATAATAAAATCTTGTATCTGTTAAGTGGGATATCTTAATTTTATGCAAGAGAGTAATCGTTACTTGAATTAGGTGTATTTGGTTGTTTCTCGTAAGTAACATTAAATCAAGTACATCGCAGTTAGTAAATTATCTAATGTAAACTAATTAAATTATATACATATAACTTGTACTTTCCAACATTTAGAACTATTCTAAACATGCAATTTATTATAATTAAGTATTAAATAGTTTTAGATTTAAATTAGATCTCTTTAAATGTTATAAAACCAAACTATTTAAATAACTTACAACAGTCAAGTGATGTATAATTGCAATTTTACTACAAATTTAGCTACAGCTGTTTTTTAACATTTATGTTCAGTAAGCCATTCATTATTAAAACAAAATATATTAATAAACTTATTAATTAAAACTAATAAATTATTTTATAGAGACTAAGAAATAAAATGCTTTAATTTTAAATCTATTATTTTTTTAAAGATCACATCAAGTTTTTAAAAAAAAACCGACATTAAAAATACTTTCAGGCATATATGTATATGATTGCAGCAATTAAAGACATTAATAGAATATAAAGAATTTTAAAATTCATTTAAAATGATATTTAAACTAAGAAAGTAATGATTTAAAATTATATCAACTATCTTATCTTATTTTTAATTACTATTTTTTTTTTTAATTACTTAAAAATACTTAATTCGAAAGCTAGATTCAACAATAAATGCACAGAAAATAAAAGTGAGAGAATTTAACGTGGTTGTTTGATTCTGAGAATAGAATAAATAATGAGACAATAAGATACTAACTACTTTTATTAGTAGAAACAATGATTTTTGTACATTAATTAGAATATTTTACATCGAAGTTTATAATCAAGACAAAATTAGGAGTTTAGATAATTCAGTTATAGATTATTGCAAACACTTTTAAAAACAAACTGTTTTTTTTTTGCTTGCAATCAAAATAATAAAATATTTTATATATAATGCATTACTTTTTAAAATGAAATTTTTTAAATATATATATATATAGTATACTTATATACACAATCTGGAACAACTGACGAGTGCTGGTTTAGCACGAGGTACTATATTGATTATTTATCTTTTCGATGTGTGTGTGATCAAGTGTGTCAGCAGTATGAGATAGTGTGGATAGTTGAGGATCGTGCAAAAGTCTGAGTTCAAACTCCTTATATATTCTATACATAAAATAAGTTGTTGTATTTGTAATAGTTCAAACTATAGCATTAAAATAGTGTAATACAGACTTTATGTGAATTAAGACAGGGATAATGGTAATCTCAAACACTAGTGGATATTGAATAAGAAGCTCAATGTATCGTATATGGAGAGTTTTGCCTCTATATAAAAGATCATTGAATTATGTATACATTGATATAATATGTGTATTTAATATGTGCATTTAGGATATTTAGAGAAAGCATGGCTGAAAAAAAAATACTAACATTATTAATATAAAAAGTACTGTCTTCCTAAATTTGATATAAAAGCAAAATTACAGTAGACTTAAAAGCAAATAAATAATCAAGGCAACAATCTAAAAAATTATTATCCAATATCATTTGTAGATGTCTCTTACAAGCTCATTCTAAGAACAAGAATTTTAGTTGAGAATTATATACTTTTAGAACATTTTTGAATTTAAATCAGGAAGAAGCTGACAGAAAAAGTTCCATATTTATGCATATTAAAAAAATATTTTTTTTTAAAAAAAGAAGAGTAATGCTATTTTTGTTGATCTAATCTCAGATTATGTGTTTATGTTTCAAAGGCCTCTATTTAAATCTATGTTACATTTGTCACAAGTTTCAGATAGGGAAATTACAGTTGACATGTGATTACATTCCTGTGAATCTTTACATTGTGAAGAATCTTTAACATGCATTATATGTTACTAAGTTTTTCTCATATGTTTAAGAAAAACATTTTCTATGAATAAATCAACTTGCTATCAATCTCTTTCTTACCAAATATTAGGTTATAAGTTGAATGTGCCTTTCTACAAGCTGGATATTTGCTTCATGTGTCCCAGGTAGCAGCAAAAATATCTGGTGGTGCAATATTTTTATCTCTGATTCTTAGTTGCTCCAATCTGTTTGTAATATTGTGTTTTGATGTCATGTGATATTGTAACTGCAGAGAAATATGCACCTTGTGCACAACTGTGCATAGTGTGAAGGTGGAAGCTTTTATGCTGAACCCTTTAATAAAGGTTTTGAGATGTGGGATTGTTATATCAGTTTTCCTAAATAATGTCAATTTTAATCATGAGTTTGAGAAGTGAATACATTCTTGGAGAAAATGATGCTGAGTTTCTTTTTCTCTGTGGCATAATGGACATGTACCACAAATGATATATCTCCCTTCTGATTTCAAGAAGTGCACTGTGAGTAATGTACTAAGATGGAATTTGAGCAAAAAATCAAAGAATTTGGGTTTCAGAGACCAGTGTTTGAATTTCCAGATTAGTTGTTTATTGTTTATATCAAGAAAAAGTTGTTGATGGTGGCTCAGTGGTTTTAGTTTGATTAATCTGTAGGTCTTCCAGTAATTGATTTTTGATTATGTGTTTATTGAAAAAAAAAAGGGTTTTAGTTTAGTTTTGTTTTTTAAAATAAGTCTTTTTTCTTAAAGCTGTCAAGAGTCTTTGAATAAGGAAAATTATTAAATTACTTGCCAAATACTGTTTAATAAAAAAAATCTAGAATATTTTTGTGATAATCATAGCAAAAAATTCCGTTGGTGACCTAGTGATTAGCATAGCTAGCTGCCTTCCATGCAGCTGGCCCAGGTTCGCTTTTCGGTCAATGCTTTAACATATGAAAAAAAAACTTTTTTTTTTCAAAATTGCCTCCCACAGGAATACTTTTATTTGTGGCCTTCTAGACATTAAAAACAATAAATTTATCATGATGATAATGTCACAAAAGTGATCTTTCCCAGAAATTGAAAATTTTAATTAGACAGATATGAAATATTTGGACATTTCTAGAATTTCATTCTTAATTTTACAATAAACAATATGTTCAACTTTAGACGTAAACATCAGAGAAAAACTTTTAAATAAAACATAAATTTCTACAGTAAACTGAAACATTACTTTATCATATGCTACTTAAAAGTAATCATAAATCATATTCTATTTTATCTTATATTTAAAAGGTTAAATCTAAAATAATTCTTAGAAATAATTTACTTAAAAACATAGCTCAAAGTATTTGAAATTGTAATGCAAATACTCTAGACTCAAGCTATCTTAGCATTTATGGATACACAATTACTATCAAAAGTAATATTACTGGCTCAATTAAGATTATTTCATGATTTCCCATTTTTCCCATGTTTCTTCATCTGATAAAAGAAGGCAAACTGTTTGTTTCTTAAGTAGCTCAGATTTATCACTAGCTTAAGATATGATTTGCCTCAGATGAAAATCTTTCTGAATGTTTAACCAAAAAATTGAATGGAGTGTAGGACATGAAGTAAGGAAATATGGAAATATTGCTTTCTTATTAATAATGAGATTTTATAATAATATTTTTATATTTATCAGTTTGTATAAGTTTTCTTAATCTTTTTCTTATAAAAATGACAAAATCGTATATGTATTTATCCTAAATGGTCTGTTGAATTATACAGTACTTTACTTTGATAACATTTTTTTCATAATAGTGTGACTTTGGCATGTATATATGAGTGAAAAAAGCATTAAATTAGATTCAAAAAATAGTAGAAAATTACCCTGGTAAAGACCAAGTAAGAATGGCATGACAGATATTTAAAGATATTCATATTTTGTCAAGTAAATTATGAAATTATCAATTGTTAATATGTTATTCAAAAATGCAGTTCATTTTGTTTTTAAATATGTATCTCCAAAAAAAAAAAAAATCATCAATTGAAAGATGGGTTTAAAATATGAAAATAAATTTTTGTATTATACTTTATTTTATTTTTTTAGGTTTTAATATTTAATGATAGATAAAATATTTATTTATTGCTTTTTACTTTTCAATGTTATAATAGTTTATGATGTTACATATGATTTCAAATATTTATTATTTTTTAATTTATATTTGATTTCATTTTTATTCACTTCATGTAACTTTATGTAAATGTAGGACTTATGTTTCATTGACAACAAACAAATAGCGTGAATGCATTGTACCCAAAGCATCAATGCATGCAATTAAATAGCATTACAGTGGCTTCTGTCACTTTTCTTTTATAATCAAAATGAATGGTTCTCAATATTTCTAATAGTATTAATTTACATAATAAAAATCCGATAATAATATAAGAAAGTAAAAACTTTTAATAGTGTTGCTGAGCTTGATATTTACTGCAGATGTAATAGTTATAAAAATTATATTGTTTTCCTTCTTCTAATCTCGCTCCACATCTCTGAGAAAAAAATATTTTCAAAAACTTGAAGAATTATACTATAAGAAATTGACTTCTTTTTAGGTTTTTTTTTTTCATATGTCGAAGCACTGACTGGGAAGTGAACCCGGGCCACCTGTTTAGAAGGCAGCTATGCTTACAGCTAGGCCACCAACACTTAAACGATTTTTTTTTAGTTTCAGAGTAAATTTGTTTTTCTTTACAATGCTAATAAAATTTCATCAACAACTTTAGATCAGTCATGTTTTAATGTGCTTTATTGCTTCTGAAATGGAATTTGAATATTGCCTTTTTGAGAACCTGCTGTCAAATATAAAAGATGAAGCGTGTAGTTAATATCAGTTTATGTGTACATTTGCAGAATATTAAATTTTAATAAAGTCACTAGCTTATCCCCTAAATTGTAATCTTTTTAGATTTCTTCATAATATTTGCGAATATTTAGCTGAATAAAAAATCTATACACTAAATAATCAAATGGTATATATATGTTGCGATATTCTATTTTTATTATCTTTACTTATTAATATTATTTTAAATAATGATAATAATAGTAATAATAATGATAAAAGAGTATTCCACTTATATATATTTGATCTTTATCATTTTTACCTAAATTAAAAAAAAATCTTCTTAATTTATAAGAATTATGACATTTCAAGATAATATTTAAAAAATCCAATAAAATATTTTAGTAATTCAGGAAAAATTTTCTCTAAAATTTTGAAAGTTGAGGTAGAAAATATTGTAGATGGGTGTAATCATTTATATTATGCAGAAAAATGCTAGTGGAATTCTTTGTTCTGAAAACTAAGAACAGATGCAGATGATCAAATTACCATAATAATTTGGAATAAAAAGCATTTTGATGGTATTTTATAACAAATATCACAAGAAAAAAAAAAAAAAAGTTGAATTAAAAACTGCTACAATATTTTCTTCATAAAAAGGACATAATTCACCTTATTCCCGTGAAACACATTACATTAGCAGCAGATAGAAGAACCATGGGAAAAAAATGTAGAATTATTTAATACAATATATATCAATAAAACTAAACAAAAAAGGTATGATAAAGTAGAATAGAAAGTGTTGCACTCACTGAAAAAGATTCATATCAAGTTATATGTAAGTAGATATATAGCAAACATGAATTAAATACTGTATTTAAAAAATAGAAAGATTTCCAAATATAAGATTAAACTCTAGAAACAGAAAAATAAGAGTGATTGAAGAAAATATTTTGAAAAAATTAACAAATAAAACAATATCTAGTATAAATATTCAAGAATATTAAAATTAGAAGAAATAAAGAAAACTATTTTGAAAAACTGGTAAAAATCTTAAAAAAATTTTTAGTATGAAGACCAGAAACTTTTGAGAATACTGAACTAAATGCAACATTGTCGATCATGAATAATTGTCAAAAAGCTTAAAATAAAATTTTTCCATATTAATTCAGCATAAGCGACTAAGTATTTGTGAAAACATCACAAATCAGCAAATGATAGTGGTTTGTCTAGGAACATTTTTACACTTTATTTAATAGCCCCTGTAAAATGTTAAAAATACAGAAATCATGCTTTCATCACTGACAATGACAGAGGTATTAAAGGATTTTATTAAGTTAAAATTCTACAAGCTTTAGTTAAAAATAATGACATACTAATAGTAAGATGCATGTATGTGTGTTTTATGATAAAATAAACTGAATGAAGCTATAAATTTAGAGTACAGATTAACTTTGGATCTAAAACATAAAAAAATACTATTTTGATTGCTATACTATCTTTTATTTTTATAATTGATTTAGAATAAATAAGAAAGTATTAGTATTCTGTTATAAATGTTTAATAAGTGTGTAAAAAATAAAGACAAAGACATAAAACTAGTCAAGCGTTGTTAGCCAAAAGGTCATTGCAGCCGCCTTGCAAGCAAGTAAATGGTTGCAGACAATTGTGGGTTCACCTCCCGGCTGATGCTATGATATATGAAAAAAAAAAAGACATAAAACTAAATAATTATTCTAAATGTTTTAAAAATACAGTTTGTTCATAACTTTTAAGTTTTTGGAATTATTATCTGATAATTAATTTTAAGCAGATTTTAAAAATTTTACTTTGGTATTTTAGTATTAGTCAACCAATGACGTTTTATATTTACCGATTTTCCTTCCGGTAAACATCGTCGATGATAACATGACAATGTTGTCATGGCAACCAAGACACTGACATGATCAATCCAATTTTTGGATTTTTTTGACCCGTGAGATTTAAAAATCGGAGAGAGCTTTGGGAAATTTTGTCATTTGTCTGTCTTTTGTGATTTTGCTACTAGTCCACCACAGTGGATGTTATTTGTAAGTAATTTTCATTTTTGTTTCTAATAAATAATGTCATTTTGATGTATATTATTTTGTAAATTCTTCTGCAATTATAAAAAGTACAATTAATTTTATTTTTAATTTCTGAATTATATTATACAGAAAATTTTTTTAAAAAAATTCATCCGCAATTATAAAAATTACAGCTATGATAGTAATACAATGTCTGGCATTGTCGGTGGTTTTGTAAATCATAATATAGGTTTTTTTTTAGACTAGAGCAATGTATTGACTGTGCCTTCATCCTGTCAAAGACATCGGAGCCCCTCGCCCATTCCAGCACTACACACTGACATTTCTAATTTTCAGTCAAAAAATGAGACACATTTTCAAATTGTTTGTTTTATATATTCTTAACATGAATAATTGAGTTAAATACCATCGGAAATGTTGTAAAGATAAGATAATTTTTCATGCAAGTACATTTTTTTGATTTTTTTTTTTTTGTTATAAAAATTCATAATATAGAGTACGTTTTAAGTTATTGTCCAGGTCACCATTAATAATGCCAGATAATCGGGGAAAAAAGTGATTTGTCTATTTATTTTAAATTTACAAAAAAAATTTTGTACAATTATAAAATTTACACGTAGTTATTTTCAATTTCTAAATGTACATTCCCCCCCCCCCCAACCAATGATGTATTACCCTGAAGCCATATCAGTCTGATCTTGCGATCTTTAACATGCTGGGTCCACATGATTTGCAGACAAATTTTAGTGATTGCATTCATACGCAAATCACTTGGAGACATTATCTTAAAGATCTGAAGATCAGACTGATATGGCTTCAGGGTAATACATCATTGGTTGGAAAATACTAAAGAACCTTTACTTTTTTGTAGCCTTAATTTGAAAAATGTTCTTGTTTGAATTATATTTAGAAGTTACTAAGATTTAATATTTATTTAATTTATTTAAATTGATTCAAAACAATGGTAAATATCAAGGTTTAGTGAGATTTAAAATTATAATGAAAGAATAAAAACGATTGGATCTGTCAACTGCCAATTTATAACTCTGTAATTCTAAAGACATAATCCAGAATTATCTCCAAAAAATATTTTATCAAATAATGTATATTATAGTAGCAAATTTTTAAAACTTTGCACAATTTTTATATAAAACATTATGAAGGAAGCTATTTTTACTATTTATATATGTATATGAATGTGTATATAGTATTATAAAAAAACATAAAAAAAAAAAACTATGTGCCAGACATTTAGGTTAATAAATATTAATGAAAAGACAATGTCTGAAAAAATTAATAATAATAGCATGTAAATGTATCTGTATATTATATCTGTATAGGCATCGATATGTAAAAAAATTGGTTTTTTCAAAAATAGTAAAATAATATATATAAATCAATATATATATTGCTTAGATTTTATAATTCTCACTTTATACTTAATGAAATTTCAATATTTTAAAAAAAGAAAATAGTTAAAAATATTTTTGTGGTTAAAGTTTACATGAGCATAAATAAAAGTAAAAGATAATTAAATATTAACTTGTTCATATTTTTATATCTTTATTTAAATATAAAAATATTAACAAGTTAATACTTATTTGCATTAAATTGGGTTAGTTTATAAAGAGTATTGTTTTATAGTCAAATTTGGCTTAAAAAAATACATTCATTTAAAATCAAAAGTATATGCTTCTGTTTAGAGAATAATGTCTAAATGTTGTTTCTAATAATAATAATATCAGTATAGATAGTATTTGCTTCATTACATATGTCAATATGACATAAATTATATGTTGTTAAGTATATTGTAAGTTGTTGGTGAATATTTTATGTGCTTTTCTATTAGTTAAATGGAAATAGACTAGTCGTTGATAACAAATACTTCTTTAACTTAACTAGTTTTGCAAAATTTGTTAGCATTGCTTTCGTCTATTCTGCCAAAGCATGAAACCATGGTCAGAGATTGGGGGGGGGGGGCTGACAGAGATATTTAAAATTCTTTCTCTAGCTAAGCATTATCACAAAGCTTGTTGAGGAATTGGCAATCCTCATTGTTTATAACTTACAAGCTTAGAAGAATAGAGTCATGTGATCTATGACTCTTATTTTGACTATTTATAGTTTCTGCCTTAAGTCTTATGCGATGTTATACTGCTAAGACTACTAATATATGGTATTGCTGAAGATCTTTCAGCGCCATATAGCTATTTGAGTTGGATAGCTGGGTTTGAAGACATGTAGGTGTCTGAAAATTTCAGATTTTCCACTCAATAGATAACTTTTAGTTAAATGCTGGCTTTGGGTTGGTACTTTTAGATCTAGTGTCTGAACCTACCCTAGCACCTCTCTGAGGAGTGCCAAAGCATAAAACCATGGTCAGAGGTTTGGGGGGGGGGTCCTGGCCAAGATATTTTAAATGCTTTCTCTAGCTAAGCATTTATCACAAAGCTTGTTGAGGAATTGGTCCTCATTGTTTATAACTTACAAGCTTAAGAGATTAGAGTCATGTGATCTATGACTATTATTTTGACTATTTACATAAATACTGCTTATTAAAAATTATATATAAGGATTTAAAACTATAAGAATATGGAATACACACACATATAATTAAATAAATGATTAATAAAACTATTAAAAATGTTTAAAATAAATATATGTTCCAGTTTTGAATAAAAGAATTGTGTCTAGTTGTTTGTTGGTATAATAAACTTTCCAATTAAGATTAAAAGATTAAATTTATTCCACACACGGTCATTTATTTACTTAATGTTTGTCATGTGTTATTCACATACATTAATCTATATAAGCCTTTGATGTTGCAATAAATCCTATTTTAAATATAATTCACATCACATAATCACCATTTCTTGCCTGTTTTAAAATATAATTATTGTAATTCGATAATGAAATAGTATATAAGAAAATAATTAAGTCGATTACTTTACAACAATTATATAAATATTCACAGTACTTTGAATATTTGTATATTTACAATAATAATAAACATTTTAGATATTTTAAATATTTCAAACTAAAGATAGAAATCTACCGCTCTTTCTTTAGTGATATTTTATCCATATTTATAATCTCTCTATCTAACTTTATATTATAAAGAAAACTTTTTGTTAAGACAATTTAAATGTGATATTACAGTAAAAAGCCCGAAAGTCACTAAATTTTAAGTCTGTCAGATCAACTTTGGAATTCAGAGATGGCCAGATCTAATTAAATAAGACATGTATCATTTTGCAAGGAACATTAGCTCTTACAATGTATATTTTAAAAAAAAAAGTTTTGAATTTTTGCTTTGAGCTATTGTCTTAACATTTGGACAACCCTGCTTTTTTATATATTCCCCCTCTTTTAGTTAAAAGCATTTTGTTTCTTGTAGCAAATTATTGTCAACTAGTGTAAAGATTTAGATTTTTTAAAGCAGTTTAAATTACGTTCAAGCTTAGGATTTTAAGACAGGTTAAGAAAAAAAAGTGACAGGGTTAAATGAATTCGAATTTAAAGTAAATTTAAAGTAAATTCGTCTTTCTTGTGTTTTTCTTTTGTTATTGTGCAGACATTTTTTAATTTAAACTGAATATTTTGATATTAAATTATAAACAATTATTAATTCTTTATGCTGTATCTATTTATGTTATCAAATCATTGATTCAATATAATTTTTTATTTTATAAAACACACTTATATTATCATTAATTACAAGCTTTTGTCAGACATTTTGTAGTCATTTATCAATTTATTTTTTATAATAAAATATAAAACTATTGACTAATGATTAATAATCATTAAGATTTAACAAAGCAAAGACTCATTAAGGATTATGATCTAACTCTAAGATTAATATGATAGAATAAATTTTATTAAGACAGTATCCTTAATAATAATTATCAATGTTTATAAAGTCTTATTACTTGGTCAAAGTTTAATTCTTAATACACATTCATATCTCATTTAACAGTTTAAAGCTAGAATTTATTCCTTGTTTTCACATTAGACATTATGAACTGTTGTCTCTAGATATTTAGGTACTTATGTATTATTCTGCCTCCCAAGCTGGATGATCATTTTTTAATTATACAGTTTTAGGGCTACAAGTACTTTTTTATGTTTTTTTTTCCAATTTTATTCTACCAAATATGTATTAATTGCTAATTTTTAAAAAAAATTAATAAATCAATTATAAATTCTATTCAGTTTTATTTAAATTTTGTTAATATTATCACTTGTAATCAACATGTTTTAAACATTGTCATGGTTTGTTTACATTCAGTGTCATTATTTTTGTCATTACTATTTTAGCAAAATAATGAAAGTTTGGAATCTTCTTTAGACAGAACAGCATGCACTGGAGTATCTCCAAAGATACAGGATTCTGCCTTCATAAAAAGTCTGTTAATAGACACAATATGACACTTTATGGTTTTTTTAAATACTAACAAGTTGACTTAATACAAAAAAATAATCATAAATAAAGTGAAAATATTATAATTAATTTATGCTGAAATTTTTTATTATTATTATTATTATTATTATTATAATAATAATAATAATAATAATAATAATAATAATAATAATAATAATAATAATAATAATAATAATAATAATAATAATAATAATAATAATAATAATAATAATAATAATAATAATAATAATAATAATAATAATAATAATAATAATAATAATAGATGCACATGTCGG